>JAUJYZ010001414.1:0-17939 GCA_033675265.1 Actinostola sp. cb2023 | reverse complement strand
TGAAAATCCCGGAGAAAACATGTAGCAGCCCCAGTGGAACTCCCAATTACATACAAACATCCTCATAAAATAAAGTGTTTATTATTGTTTTTATTACTGAGTTCTCTCAAAACAAATAACTACCAAAAAAACCGGCTTCGCCTATCGGGTTTTTATATCGCTAATTTAGAATCACGGTAGACAGTATATAAGTTTATATAAATCCTTTACATAAATCCCAAAAACTGAGTGATAGATGCATTTTACTATGTATTTTATGTAGCGAGAAAGTCCGCTGGAAAACGAAAAAATGGTATTTCCGAAAAAGGCTCTAGAATTCTAAATTTCGCAGGGGGCATGCCCCCTCACCCCCTAGAACTCACGCCTTCGGCGCTCGTTGCTTCTGTGCGTCCATTGTAGAAAAAGCACGCTTACGCTCCATGCAGGTGGCAATATTATGAGCATGAGCTAACCATTAAGATGATTAAGTTATTGAGAAAAATATGAATCCCAAATATAGTATCAAATTCAGTTAATTGCCCGTGTGGCCGCTTAGGTTCGCATTACAGATCTGTTGCTAGTGGTTTTTATGATAGCATGAGCGGTGTTCATTCGGACAATTCACTTAATGCACTGGTTTCGTAATGACAGAGGAGGTTAGTCGCTCGGACGTTTTAACGGCGCAATCACCTTGAATTTTATTTATTTATTTTGGTTTGTCTATGTTTGCCAGTGGCAAGATCGATTGATTCTAATGAATAGTTTTTAAGCGATTTTATAATATTGGATCTCGTTGCGCAACCATTATTCTACCAAGATTGTAGATTTAGTTTGAGATTTCTTGGAAAAGCCAACCAGAATTTTGTTTAGAAATGTAAGGTAGGCGAATTAAGTAGTATATTTGACTATATACCCCCTGCTTGGCTGATTATAAGCCTGGTACCTAAGTTGTTGTTATGAGTGCCGAGACTGGGCTTATAATGTAGCATCAACAGTATTGTCACCAGAGAGACGCACATAACACTGAGCTTGAAACGTCTTGACGGCTGATGGAAGTTTCCACACATAACTACAAGTCTGTTGGCTTGTCCCTCAGAGCTACCGTTGCTAATTCCTTCACGAGAAGGCACACCTTCGTTGGTACCAAGGATCCATTTCAGGCAGGAGTGTTCCATCATGGGTTTTCGTCGTCTGCGGGTGGATCAGTAATGGGTTCGCAGACTGGCTGGAAGAGATTTGAGTTAGCTTTACAAGAATTAATCCTCGAAAACGAGAGGGAGAGCAAAGCTGAGAAGACTGGCGATGAGGACGTGGAAGTAGACCCCAACGAAACCATCCTAACCAAAGAGGAAGAGAAGGAAGTTCAACGAATCATTAGAGGTCAGTTGACCAGAGAGTTCAAGAAGATATATCACGAAGCGCGCGAGTTGAATAAAGTAGTCAAAAAGACATTTCGCTCTTTTCTCGAAGACGCAAGGGATGCTCTCGTTAAAGCACGAGTGAAGGCCGAACAAGTCAGTACGAAAAACCAGGTGCGAACAATTGAAAAGGAACATGCCAAAATTCTTCAAAAACGTGCGCAAAGGAAGAGTAGAAAAATTCATAGCAAGAATGCGCCTCAGCCTTTGCGTTTAGAGACCGACAAAGAAAAAGGCAATTGAATAGGCATTTAAGAAAAATCCAATCAGAGCTTGACCGTGTGTTCGCGCACGTGCGCAACGCCAAAGGGCTCTGCAATGCACAAAAAGAACGAGGATTACAAAAGGAGAGATGCACTACTTCATTTACAATTAAAAAGACTCGAACGCGACCGTGAACTCCATCGCCTGATACTAGAGATCTATGAAATACGGACTTCAAGAAGAGGCGCGCACCTTAACCAACGCTCTTTCTATCAAGGAAGACTCCGAGCAGGAAATTCGAGATGAAATAAAGCAGAAAAAAGGCATCTGCCAAAAGTAGAGCGCTGGTAAGCCTGCGTCAAGAAAGAATTGAAGAGAAAATACGTAAAGAAAAAGAAAGAATAGAACAAGAGCGCTTTAGAAAAAAAGAGAGAAGAAGAAGAAAAAAAGAAGAAACTTATGCTCATTCTAAAGAGAAAGGTGTATAATTTCGAACAGTCACTCGTGGGCTATGACGTCATTGTTAAAACAATCGAATGACAAGAGCCTATACTTTTTCCTATTTTTAACATAGAAAATCGTGTTCACAGTTGTCCAAGAGAAGACAAAACAAGTGACAAATATCAAGGAAGTATATAATAAATTATAGTGTCTCTTTAAAAAAAGTACATTAAATGAAGGGTTATTGTAATGAGGCTAGCTGAAATGAAATTTAGGCAAGGTTAAAATCGAGGACAATGCTGGCCAGCGGTCTCGCTTGGGTACCCAAAGCGTGGGGGACCCCTAGACTTGGGCAGGGGCTCACAATACATGTGTCGTCCGCTGTTCGGCCCTTTTGCTGTCCGTCGGGGAGTCAACAGGCGTTTGAGCGAATCGAGAATCTCATTGCTAAGCTGATCATTGCGGATACTGTTGCTACTGCTGCTGTTACTGATAGTGCTGCCACTGCTGCCATTGTCACTGCTGCCATTGTCACTGCTGCTACTGCTGCTGTTATTGCTGCTACTGCTGTTGCTACTGCTGCTGTTACTGATAGTGCTGCCACTGCTGCCATTGTTACTGCTGCTTACTGCTGCTACTGCTGCTGTTATTGCTGCTATACTGATGTTGCTACTGCTGCTGTTACTGATAGTGCTGCCACTGCTGCCTTTGTCACTGCTGTTACTAGTAGAGAGTGTGGTATGCAAACTAACATAGATGAGTTATGTGGTTCATATTCGTTATGAATAAGTAGCATCATCAAGCATCCAGGCGCCCCCGCAATGAGAACTGTGAAAGCGCACTCGATTTTACCTGTCAGAATTTAACAGAAATCATTGATAATGTTCGAAAGCAAATCCTAATGGTCCAGACACACGATGCAACTTTCCTTGCAAAGTTGCGCGCAACAATAGGTTTTTGGGGTGTCACACGATGCAACGTTGCGCGCAACGGTTGCAGAAGTGAGAACTCGATCCTACTTTCTGTGTTGCGCGCAACGTTGCAAGAAAAAGTTGCATCGTGTGTCGAACCTTAAGGTACCAGGGGAACTTCGTGACCATTGTTCACTGAAAGCCGCATAGCGCGCCTAAAAACGTCGTTCCAACATGTACAAAAGTATACTTTTTCTTAAAGCTGAATTAAATGTCAGATTCTAAATAATGCTGGAATTATTTTCCTATTTTACAACATAAATCATTTTTGTTAATTGCACATTTTAAAAAATTCGACCGTATGTTCAAAGAGAATTGTGCACGCGGGAATTCAATCGATTTTTTAACGTGTGTGCCCATTGTAATGAGCACACTTGTCTAAAATCAAGTCTGTCACTCGATTTCCGGGGGGAGTTGAAAATAATTTGAACTTATCCCTCATGATTCTTGTATACTGAACTTAAACGGTCTGGCGTTTGGTTAAAGAATCCGCTGTACAGGCGTTTGCTGTACAGAAAAAGCTGTACATTTTATCCAGTAATCCTTTGCGAACCTAAATCAGTATTACTCACATCTACAAACTCTGACACGTTCACGTACATAAACCTGGTAACAGCTTCACACACAAAATTATACGTTTCAGAACTCTCTAGTGTTCTAAAGTTTCTACGAGGTATAGTGGTTTATACGCGCAAAGTATTGTGGTAGAATGTACTGATCCGCCATCTTGTTCTGTAACAAAGATTATTGCCTTCTTTTCTAAAGTTTCTACGAGGTATAGTGGTTTATACGCGCAAAGGATTGTGGTAAATGTACTGATCCGCCATCTTTTTCTGTAACAAAGATTATTGCCTTCTTTTCTAAAGTATCTACGAGGTATAGTGGTTTATACGCGCAAAGGATTGTGGTAAAATACACTGATCCGCCATCTTTTTCTGTAACAAAGATTATTGCCTTCTTTTCTAAAGTATCTACGAGGTATAGTGGTTTATACGCGCAAAGGATTGTGGTAAAATACACTGATCCGCCATCTTTTTCTGTAACAAAGATTATTGCCTTCTTTTCTAAAGTTTCTACGAGGTATAGTGGTTTATACGCGCAAAGGATTGTGGTAAAATGTACTGATCCGCCATCTTTTTCTGTAACAAAGATTATTGCCTTCTTTTCTAAAGTTTCTACGAGGTATAGTGGTTTATACGCGCAAAGGATTGTGGTAAAAATGTACTGATCCGCCATCTTTTTCTGTAACAAAGATTATTGCCTTCTTTTCTAAAGTTTCTACGAGGTATAGTGGTTATACGCGCAAAGGATTATGGTAATATGTACTGATCTGCCATCTTTTTCTGTAACAAAGATTATTGCCTTCTTTTCTAAAGTTTCTACGAGGTATAGTGGTTTATACGCGCAAAGGATTGTGGTAAAATGTACTGATCGGCCATCTTTTTCTGTAACAAAGATTATTGCCTTCTTTTCTAAAGTTTCTACGAGGTATAGTGGTTTATACGCGCAAAGGATTGTGGTAAAATGTACTGATCCGCCATCTTTTTCTGTAACAAAGATTATTGCCTTCTTTTCTAAAGTATCTACGAGGTATAGTGGTTTATACGCGCAAAGGATTGTGGTAAAATACACTGATCCGCCATCTTTTTCTGTAACAAAGATTATTGCCTTCTTTTCTAAAGTTTCTACGAGGAATAGTGGTTTATACGCGCAAAGGATTGTGGTAATATGTACTGATCCGACATCTTTTTCTGTACAGTGGATTGTAAAACGAGTTTAACGTTGTACTTTAATGTACCGATGATATACCGATGATATACCGATGGTGATATACCGAATATAAATCGATCAACCACAATTCATATGAATTGATTTACCAGTGCGGTCATAGATACTGCCCTATAGACCAAATGCAATAATGGCATCCAATTTCAATTGCCATTGTTCTGGATTGACTAGCCTCTCATACAGGTGAAAATGCTTTTGTGTTTCCACATGAACACGAGGCTAGTCAGTCCAGAACAATGGCAGTTGAACTTGGACGCCATTATTGCATTCGGTCTATAGGACAGTATCTATGACCGCGCACTGGTAAATCAGAAACCAAATCCAAATTCTGACCCAATTAACCAATCACAGCGCGCAAAAACATTTCTCAACCAATCAGAATGCTTGGATACGGCACGGTCACGGCACGGTCACGGCACGGTCACGGCACGGTCACGGCACGGTACCGTCACTGCACGGCACGAACCGTACCGTAACTACTTCCCACTCATACGAAAACGACTCTAACCATTTGAGTATTACTGCTGAGTGTGATAGTACGAATTTGTATAAGGTCTTGAAATCTTTGTCGTCAGTTTAGCGTGAGTAAAACTCTTTCTCATGTCAATGTTGAATGCTTTTCTTCTCAAGGCATTCATAACTCGAATCCTTCGTTCCTTTTCTAAACGCTCTTGATATTCTGCTTCCCTTTTGATTCTCTCTCTTTCAAATATCTCCTTCTCTTCGATCTTTTCTTTTCTCAGTCTTTCAACTTCGGAATTCTTTTTTTCCATTGCCTTAGTTTTTGCTTGTTCACGCTCCTGTTTTAAAGTATCCATGAGTTGTTCTTCGGAGTCCATCTTGTTGTTCAAGGATGAAACTAGGTTCTGCGCAGCCTCAGTTAGCCCTAAGTTCTGCAGTTCTTCGACTATTTTCTGAATCTCGCCTTCCTTTTCTAATCTTTTGATCTCAGAGTCAGGGACAGCAGTACTGATCTTCAAAGTTTTATGCCTTGCGATTACTAATGATGTGGCGATTGTGCTTCTTCGTCTTGCACGAGTGCGATCTAGTTCAGCTCGAACTTTCCTAAGCGCTGCCAATTCTGCTGCAGTGCTTTCAAAGGAACCCCCTTTACTCCTGCCCAGAATTATATCTCGTCTTTTCTTGCGTTCGTTTAAAATCTTCGCTTCCTTCCTCTCCGCCTCTTCCTGGAGCTTATCGATTGTTTCTCTTTCAGCATGGGCACGCGCAAGCATTAACTGAGCGCGCGCAGCGTTAATTTTTGATTTGAAATGTTTTCTTAAAACCTTTTGCTTTTCTCGAGTTTGTGCCTTGATTGTTTCAAACTCTTGCTTGAATTCGTGTTTTACTTTTCTTTCAATTTCCTTCTCCTCTTCTACTTCCAGCACAACAGTTTTCACAATCTTCAGCCTCTTTAGAAGTGAAAGTCTCTTAGTTCCTGTCTCTCTTCTTCGGTGGGTGATGATTCTGCGTTCTCGATTGATGATTAGTTTCAGTGCTTTTGTCTTTGTTGCTCTGCGACAGTTTCTTTGTCTTGTTATTTGAACTTCAGTAACTTACGAAAGAGAACGTTATTTTTAAGAAGAACTGGTTATCTGTAGATAAGTTCATTCATGTCGGTGTCACTATCTCTGAGTTTATTCCTGTTTGTCTTAACAGTATCTAGTCTCAAACAGCACCCCAATTGAGCCACATTAAGCACTATTTGGGGATTACAGTGGACAGGGACATTGTTGAATTTCAAAATAGTTTTAAGATGTTTTCTGGTTTGCCCTCAGAGAAGTTTATTGGTTCATTACTAAAAACATCTTCATTTTCCTACCCAGCTGGGGACTATTTAAACATAGTCCATCAACTAATTAGTTTACAAATTGTGCAGAATGAAACTGCTTTATTACCTCTAAGAAATTTTATATTATACCATTTGAATACATCATTTTACCATCCGAATCTATTTTCTCAATTTCCTTCTCATTTGTATTCTGTCCCACATTTTTTACATTTTCTCAGTGATTCGCAAATGCGTTTTAAACTAACAAAAATATTTTACCATCGTATTGTAATGTTCTACTTAGTTTTCTTAGTAAGTATTCTGCAGATTTCCTCAGTAATTGTTTTAGAAAGTCTGTACTTAGTAACAACAGCCCATTACACAATTGTATTTAGTCGGCTTGTTTTGGAATGATGCAATTTTGTGGGTTCTAATTCTTAACCGCTGTTAAGTAGCGAAGACAATCCATGATCGCATGCAGGTGAGACTTTCTTGTGTTTCGTTACGTTATTCGGCGGGAAAACAACAAACTGGTCGATGGATTCTGGGCTTTTGGCCTGCTTGGGCGATGAAAGTAATAGCTTCAGTTGTTCGAACCAAATTACAGTTCTACTCAGTTTTCAAAAAACGTCTTGACGCAATCGGCTATAAATAAGCTCTCTGTTTATTTCTGTCACCATGGTAACAACATGCATATGACGTAATATTGGGCCAATAAGCCGACTCTAAAGATTAGATCATTTCTCGGTATTCACGCATGCGCAATAACCGTTACTCATTCTGCGTCCAAAGCCGGCTCAATGTGAAGGAAATGGTATAATTTTCCTAACTGAAGCATTTTTTTTGGATTGGGGTGGGGGGGGGGGGGGGGTTAGTATGGCCACCAATGGTAATGTTGCAAGTTGTGCTCTTGTGCAATACTGCCGTGACAGCTTGCAACAACACAACGATGCTGCCGATTCAATTTTTTGTGGAAACTTAGTTTTTTTTCATGCCGCGTTATTAGTTGTAGCCGAGTGACAGGAAACGTTTTGCACATCTTCATCTTCAGATTCGGGTACCAGAGCTCTCCTCTCACTCCTGCTACTCTCCTCAGCGAGCTCTGAACAGGGTGTAAAATGTCGTTCAGGTTTTTTGGCAAACATTGGAATACGAAAATCGAAAAAAGAGCGCGAAGATTTAGAATATAACACCCCCCCCCCCCCCCCCCCCCCCCCCCCCCCCCCCCCAGTATTATTTATTCTTCTAATAAGTTCTAAATTTGTACTTTCTCACTCCTCGATAGTCTCCTCTCGATAGGCAGCAAGACGTCGTTCTTCTGTCTTTCAATTGCCTCTTGTTCTTTTCGTTTTGTTTTTCAAAAACTTCGAGATCTTCCACTTTACGTCGATACATCCTCGCTCCCTTTTTTTCCTTATCTCTTCTTTTCCTTTTCAATTCGTTTCTTTTCTTCTAATAACGTCTGTCCTTTCATTTTTTCTAGTGCCTTCTTGAGACTTCATTCGCATCTCTGTAGCGATTTGAACCCAGTTCTCTAACTCGTATCGCATTCGATTCGAGTCCCACTTTATGCAACTGTAAAGAGCGATTTCCATTGGTTGTTTGGGAATCCTGTATATCGGTCCATGCCATGTGCCATTTCTTCTCCTTCCCTCCCGGTAGTCCAAAATTCCACTTGATGATCTGCTTGGTGCCAACTGTTCTACCAGCAAAGCTTGAAACACTTTCTAGATCATTCAGTCTGTCATTCAAACAAGGGGTCCCTGGTGGATTTGTCGACGAACTCTGAATAAGACTCTCTGCGACTCAAAGAAATCAACTTCTTCATTGGGTGTCCCATCCACTTCATTATTTGCTGTCCCATTCCCACTTTATTAGCTGTCCCATTCTACTTTATATTTGTCTTTCCATCCACTTTATTGGCTGCTCCCATTCCACCTTTATTCGCTGTCCCATCCACTTTATTAGCTGTCCCATCCCACTTGTTGAGCTGTCTCATCCCCTTCACTGGCTGTCCCATCCACTTTATTCGACTGTCCTGTCCCATCCACTTTGTTAGCTGTCCCCATCCACTTTAAGTATTTGTCTGTCGGTCCCTCCCCAACTTCACATGGCTGTCACCATCCCCTTTATTTGCTTTCCCAAAGAACACCTTTATATTGGCTGTCCCATCCACCTGTTGATTAGTTGTCCCGCATACACTTTATTAGCTGTCCTTATCCACTTTGTTAGCTGTACCATCCACTTTGGTTAGCTGTCCATCAACGAATCTCGCTGTCAATCCCATTCATACTATGGCTGTCCACTTTATTATGAGTCCCTTCCACTTTATTGGCTGTCCCATCCACTTTTTTAATTAGTCTGTAACACAACAACCCCGTTTATTTGTTTATTAGGCTGTCCCCTAAACACCTTTATTGTTCGTCCCATTTAATCTACTTTCATTTTTCTTCATCTTTCTATCTCAGAAACAATTTTCTGTTCTTTGTAACTTATTTGTTGCTACCTCGTTTGTTTTTGTATCCGTTCTGCTCTAACTCGTGTCTAGCTCATCGTCATACACGAATCTCGTTGTTTTTGTTCGCTGATTGCCTTACGGTTTACCTTGATTTTCCTTTCTTTGGCGGCTGTTTAATTGCGTTGGTTAAACACCCTTTTATATCGTCAACTTCGGCATTATACTTTACTTCCCTGATACTACTAACTGGCCTAAACATTTTGGCAGCATACTGTTTAATGTCCTCATAGAACTGTTTTAATGTGTCAAAATCATATCTTGTCCGCCTATTCGTTTTCTTCGATGCTTTGGTATTAGCACTCTTTTACAGTTTTGAGTACAATACGCAATCGCTTCCAGGTGAATCATCACGGACCGAAAACTAAGAAAGTGGTTGGAAGACCATCTCTTCAGTTGGATTCTCTTTTTGTCTGTAATGTACACCAAATCGTTCGTGTTCCCAGATCGGCACACCTTCATTTGCGTTCTACATACTACCGAGAGCTGGATACACCCTTCCTGAATTTGGCCCGCCGTACGGCTCATTTGCCGCCGTACGCTTTGTTCTACAGTAGTTTCTTCTTTGCAGCTGCATTATTAAGTGACGTTTTGGTTCTGGAGGAAATTTTCAGATAGTCAGCACACATTCCAGCAAGTTTGGCAGCATTGGCATTTCTTTGAGCTTTCTTGTCCTCGTTGGCTTGTTTCTACGCTTTTAATATCTGTACGCACCTCTAGAATCAGACTCTTGCCTCGGTCGAGAGTTGCTCGAGATTTTCGTTTTAAGACTTAATTCTCTGTACAGCTCGGACGGTTTATTGTGACAACAGCTTCAGTTTAGGAAGATTGGATGCATTATTTCAGACACCGGACTCGTTTGATAACAGTTGACTTCGTCCTTCGGGCCATACCACAACAGGCAACCTCACTTGTCGTAAAATCAACCACTGTCCAGCTTCCTTTATGTGTCTTATCCTTCTTGATTTTCTAGGTCCTCATCTCTCAAAAGAACTGTCTCTGGAACTGGTTCTCCCAGAAGACCGTGTGACCTGTAGTATCAGTAAGACCGTGGTAAAACCCCAGCTTCCCAGTTGTGTTGCTCGGCGTCATGTTTTATCTTAACACAATCTTTCAACGAGGACGAGTACTGGCTTGGTTTTTATCTTTAGAGGAAAAAATTTGAACTGACTCTTTGAAAATCTTCTGCGTTGTTTTCCACTTGGTTTTTCCCCTTAGCAAAAGCCTTAAAACTGTTTCTAGACTTTGACCACAAAGAAGTATCAACAGTGGAAATGCTTAACGACACCATTAACATCATACAATAGCAACGACGTCGGGTTTTTTTGTTTGTGATCATCCACCACATTATCCTGTCCTGTTCCTTCCACAATTCTCAGCTTATTAAAATAAGTTCTAGAGAAAAGTACCTGAAGAGTTGACGACCGATGCTTAAATCGGTTTGGTGGCTGGAGATTTCCCCCCGCGTTGGTCGGGGGCGGGCCCCCCGTGCCCTGGGTGCCTGGGCGCTTGCTCCGTTGAGCGACGGCGGCCGCGGGGTCGGTCGCAGCAGCTTCCCTCCCCCCCCCCCCCCAATGCTCAGAGTAATAGTTCACACAACCCAAGGAAATATCGTTCGTCTGTGAAAGATTTGTTACGAATTAACATGACGCGGCAACCACACCACCCCCCTGGGGGAAGCTGTGGTTTTACCACGTTATTAGATAATACAGTCACACGGTATTTTTGCGAGAACCGTTCCAGAGACAGTTTGAGAGATGACCCGGAAAACCCCCAATAACCGCAGCCCCACACCCCCCCCCCCGAAAATTAAGAGCTGTTAAGGACACCTAAAGGAGATGACAGTGGTGATTTACGACAAGTGAAGTGGCCTGTTTTGGTATGGCCGACAAACCTACACGTCACGCCAATGTAGAAGGACGAAGTCAAATGTTATCAAACGAGCCAGTGTCTGGGGGAAAAAAAAATAATAGCATCAATCTTCTAGAACTGAAGTGTTGTCACAAATAAAAACAGTCCGAGATGTATCAAGAAGAATTTAAAGGGCTTTTTTGAAAGAAAAATATCAAGCAACCTCGACGAGGCAAGAGATCTGATTCTAGAGGTGCGTATCAGAGATGAAGAAGCGAAGAAACAAGCCCAACTGGGGACAAGAAAGCTCAAAAGAACAATGCTGCAACAATTTGCTGAAAATGTTCCGAACAAAACGTACTTAATAATTGGAGCTGCCCAAGAAATACTGTAAGAAACAAAGCGTACGGCGCCCGGCAAATCAGGGAAGGTATCCAGCATGCGTCAGTGAAGAAATGAAGGTGTGCAGACTGGGAACACGCCCACCACCCCCCCACGTGACTCCACTTGGTTTACAGACAAACAGAGAATCCAACGAAGATTGGTTTCAAACACTTGTTATTGGTCGTGATGATTCACCTGGAAGCGATTGGTATTTGTACTTCAAAAACCTGTAAAGAGTGCTAATACCAAAGAAGCGAAGAAAAAAGAATAGCAACAAGAAATTAGTTGACAAATAAAACAGTTCAAGATAACATAAACAGTATGCTCCAAATGAAGGCCAGTACCGGGAAGTATAATTCTTTTTCGACGAGTTGACGATAATTTTGTGTAAAAGGTCTGGTAAACAGTTCCGCAAAAGAAAAGAGACACCAATCAACGATAAGGTCAAATCAGCTCAAACCAACGAGATTCGTGATGAGCGAACCGATAGAGCCAAAGGTTAAAAAACAAACAAACTGAAAGCAAACAAATAATAAACAAAGGAAGAAGAGAAAAATTGGTCTGAGAAAGAAAAAGACCAAAGTGGATGGACAGCCAATTAAAGGTGGATTGGGACAGCTTAAACGAAAGATGGAGAGGACAGCTAATTAAAATTGGAGGAACAGCCCCGCCCTAACAAAATAAAGTGGATGGGACAGCCAGTGAAGGGATGGTACAGACCGTCTTCGGTTTAAACAAAGTGGTTAGGACAGCTAAATCACAAGTGGATGGGGACCGCCTAAAATAAAGTGGATGGGACAGCAACTTTAAAGTGGATGGCGAAAGCAAAAATAAAAGTGGACTGGAAAGACTTACCAACAATAGTTTTTATTAATCCTTTACCCAACAAATCGTGAAGTGGAGGGACAGATGTTTTTAAACAAAGTGGATGGGACAGCCTAACAAAGTGGATGGGACAGCGAATAAAGTGGATTGGGACGCCATGTGAAGTGGATGAGCAGAAACAAAGTGGATGGGACAGCTTTTTACAAAAATAAAGAATAAAGTGGATGGGACAGCGGGCAAAATAACAGTGGATAGGGACAGCACATTAAAGTGGATGGGAACGTAGCAAAAAAAAAAAATAAAGTAGATGGCGTGGGACAGATCTATTAACGTGGATGGGACAGCAAGAATGAAATGAAAGATGGATGGTGCCACCCTCACAAATGAAAGAAGTTGTATTTCCTTGGAGGTCGCAGAGTCTCTCGTCGACCATCCCACACGGGGGACCTTTTGTGAAGACAGGACGAATGACCTGACTGATCAGAAAGTGGTTTCCAAAACAAAGCTTTGCTGGTATAGACCAAACAGAGGTGGCACAAGCAGCAGGATCATCGAAGTGGAAATTATGGAACTAACGGGAGGGAAGGAAGAAGGAAATGTGCACACTGGACCGATACAGGATTCCCAAACAACCAATGGAAATTCTCGATTTTACAGTGGTGGTTTGCCATAAAAGTGGCGACTACAGAATCCGTGGAATCGAGACGATTTAGAGAAACTGTTCAAATCGCTACAGAGATGCGAAGGGAGTCTCAAACGAAGGCAATAGAAAACCGAAAAAGAAAGAAAGAACGTGATAGAAGGAAGAAAAGAAACGAAATCGGAAAAGAAAAGAGAGATAAGGAAAAAGGGAGGAGTATCGACGTTAAAGGGGAAGATCTCGAAGTTTTGAAAACAAATAATCGAAAAGAACAAGAGGCAAGTGAAAGACAGAAAACGACGTTCTTGCCCTTGATATCGAGAGGAGAAGTACAATTTAGAACTTTATTGAAGCAAAATAATCTGTGTTTATTCATAAATATTCGCGCTCTTTTCGGGAATTTTCGTCCTTTCCAATGGTTTGCCAAAACCTGAAGACATTTTACACCTGTTCAGAGCTAGCTGAGGAGAGTAGCAGCGGAGAGCTCTGGGTACCGAATATGAAGAGAAGATGCGCCCCAAAACGTTTCCTCGTCAATCCGGCTACAACTAATATAACGCCGGCATTGAAAAAACTAAAGTTCCAGCAAAATTGAATACCGGCAAGCATACTTGTGTTGCTTTGCAAAGCGGTACGGCAGTTATTGCACAATGAAGCACAAATTGCCCGGCCAACATTACCATGGGTGGGACCATACTAACCCCCCCCCCCCCAACCCCACCCCCCCCCCCCCCCCCCCCCCCCCCCCCCCCCCCCAATCCAAAAAAAAATTGCTTTACAGTAGGAACATATAGCCATTGGCCTGCACATTGAGCAGGCATTTGGGCCGCCAGAATGAGTACACAGGTTATTGCCGCATGCCGTGAATACCGAGAAATGATCTAATTCTGTAGAGTCGGTCATATTGGCCCCAATATTACGTTTCATATGCATGTTGTTAACCATGGTGACAGAAATATAACAGAGAGCTTATTTTAGCCGATTTGCGTCAAGGACGTTTTTTCCAAACTGAGGTTAGAACTGTATTTGGTTCGAACAACGCTGAAGCTATTACTTTCATAGACCAAGCAGGCCAAAGCCCCGAATCCATCGACCAGTTTGTTGTTTTCCCGCCGAATAACGTAACGAAACACAAGGAAAGTATCCCCTGCATGCGATCATGGATGTCTTCCGCTACCCTAACAGCGGTTATTAAGAATTAGAACCCACAAAATGGCATCATTCCAAAACAAGCCGACTAAATACAATGTGTAATGGGCTGCTCGTTTCTAAGTACAGACTTCTAAACCAATATTACTGAGGAAATCTGCAGAATACTTACTAAGAAAAATAAGGGATGAACATTTACTAATACGATGATAAAAATATTTTGTTTAGTTTAAAACGCATTTGCGAATCACTGTGAAAAGAAACTGATAAAAAATGTGGGACAGAATCCAAGATGAGACGGAAATTGAGGAAAATAGATTCGGATGGTAAAATGATGTATTTCAAATGGTATAATATAAAATTTCTTAGAGGTAATAAAGCAGTTCTCATTTCTGCACAATTTGGAAACTAATTAGGTGATGGGGACTATGTTCGAAATAGTCCCCAGCTAGGGTAGGAAATGGAAGATGTTTTTAGTTAATGAACCAATAAACTTCTCTGAGGGCAACCAGAAAAACATCTTAATACATATGTGAAATTCAACAATTTCCATGTCCACTGTAATCCCCCAACTAGTGCTGAATGGGCTCAATTGGGGTGCTGTTTGAGGACTAGATATGTTAGTACATAAAGGAATAAACTCAGAGATAGTGACACCGACATGAATGAACTTATCTACAGATAACAAAGTTATTCTTAAAAACCAACGTTCTCTTTAGTAAGTTACTGAAGTTCAAAGAAAAGGACAAAGAAAACTGTGCAGGCAACAAAGGACAAAAGCACTGAAACACTTATATCAAGCGCAGAACGCAGGACTCATCACCCACGAAGAAGAGAGAAAGGAACTAAGAGACTTCAGTCTAAAGAGGCTGAAGATGTGAAAGAAAAATGAGGAGGAAACTAAGTTTTCTAAGTGTTAAAATTGAATGTTGACAATGGGGAGGTGCCATATATCGAGAGCTTAGAATAGAATTCTGAACCTTAAACGTGTGACAAAGCAGAATGTAACCATTAGCGAAGAGGCTTTATCGCTCTACTAAGGAATTCGAAAAAAAACAACGTTGAAAAGAGGATGGAAAGAGGAAACTACTTTTTCAGTGTCGGAGTTGGAAAAGCAGGGCAACACAATCCATATAGAAAAAGAAGGTATAGAGCCCGAATTACGATCAGCAGATGGATGTTCAGAAGGAAGAAAAAAGAACTACAAGAAGAATGATTTTCCCCGTCATTATCAGTCAAGGAACAAACCCTCGGTCTCCTCAGTCGGGACGTAGCAGCAGCGCCCCGTCTGCCAAGGCTAGGCTCCGTCATTGGATCAGAGCACGAGTCAATCGAGAACAGGACCAGGGACGCTGACATTTGAAGAAAAAGTCCCGGAGTTTAGTTATAACAGCAGTTGTGTTGCCAGATCAGATAGTAAATTTCTGTTGCGCGGACTGTTGTGTGGAAGTAGAAGAGGAGAAGGAAATTGAAAGAAAAGTAAAACACGAATCAAGCAAGAGTTTGAAAACAATCAAGGCACAAACTCGAGAAAAGCAAAGGTTTTAGAAAACATTTAAAATCAAAATTAACGCTGCGCGCGCTCAGTTAAGCTTGCGCGCTGCCCTGCTGAAAGAGAAACAATCGATAAGCTCAGGGAACGAGGCGACGAGGAAGGAAGCGAAAGATTTTAACGACCGCAAGAACCGAAGGATATAATTCTGGCAGGAGTAAAGGGGGCTCCTTTGAAAGTGCCAGCAGGGAATTGCGCAGCGCTAGGAAAAGTTCGAGCTGAACTAGATCGCACTCGCTGCAAGACGAAGAAGCACAATCGCCACACTCATTAGTATAGCCAGGGGCATAAAAATTTGAAGATCAAGTACTGCGGTCCCTGACGCTGAGATCAAAAGATGTAGAAAAGGAAGGCGAGATTCAGAAAATAGTCGAAGAAACTGCAGAACTTAGGGACTAAACGAGGCGCGAGCAGAACCTAGTTTCATCCTGAAACAACAAGAGGGACTCCGAAGAACAAATCTTCATGGATACTTTAAAAACCAGGAGCGTGTGACAGCAAAAAACTATAGCAATGGAAAAAAAAGATCCGAAGTTGGAAAGACTGAGAAAGAAAGATCGAGACGAAGGAAGAATTTGAAAGAGAGAGGATCAAAGGGAAGCAGAATCAAGGAGCGTTTAGAAAAGGAACGAGGATTCGCGGTTATGAATGCCATTGAGAAGAAACGCATTCAACATTGACATGAGAAAGAGTTTTACTCCGCTAACTGACGACAAAGATTTCAAGACTATACAAATTAGTACTCCAAGCACGCATGTCAGTAAATACTAATGGTAGAGTCGTTTTCGTATGAGGGAACAGTAGTACGGTACGGGTCGTGCCGTGCAGTGGACGGTACCGGTGCCGTGACGTGTCCGGACCGTGCCGTTTGACCGTGCCGTGACGTGCAGTGACCGTGCCGTGACCGTGCCGATCCAAGCATTCTGATTGGTTGAGAAACTGTTTTGCGCCTGTGATTGGGTAATTGGGTCAGAATGGATTTGGTTTTGATTTACCAGTGCGGGTCATAGATACGTCTATAGACCGATCTGCAATAATGGCGTCCAAGTTCAACTTGGCCATGTTCTGGACGACTAGCCTCGTGTAATGTGAACAAAAAGCATTTTCACCTCGTTTAAATTTTTTGTGGGGGAGAGGCTAGTCAATCCAGGAACAATGGCAATTGAAATTGGATGCCATTCTTGCATTTGGTCTATAGGGCAGTCTCTATGACCGCACTGGTAACTCAATGCATATGAATTGTGGTTTGATCGATTTATATTCCGGTATATCACCATATGTATAGCATCGGTATATACATCATCGGTACATAAAGTACAACGTAAAACACGTTTTACAATCCATTACAGCAAAAAGATGGCGGATCCGTAACCTTTTACCACACTCCCCTTTGTGCGTATACCACTATACGCTCGGGAAACTTTAGAACCAGAAGGCAGTAATCTTGTTGACAGGAAAAGATGCCGATCCAGATACCTTCTTACACAATCCTTTGCGCGTAAAACACTATACCTCGGTAGACCTTAGAAAAGAAAGGCAGAGTAATCTTTGTACCAGAAAAAGATGGACGATCAGTACATAACCACAATCTTTGCGCGTATAAAACCACTCGTACCTCGTAGAAAACTTTTAGGAAACGAAGGCAATAATCTTGTTACCAGGAGAAGATGGCGGATCAGTACATTTACACAATCATTTGCGCGTAGAAACCACTATAACTGTAGCCAAAGACCTTAGCAACGAAGCCCAGTAATCTTTGTTACAGAAACAAGGATAGCGGAATCAGTACATTTACCACCAATCCTTGCGCGGGATAAACCACTATAACCTCGTAGAGAACGTTAGAAAAGCACCGGCAATATCTTTGTTACAGAACAAGATGGCGGATCAGTACATTTACCACAATCCTTTTGGGTATAAACCACTATACCTCGTTAGGGAAACTTAGAACACTAGAGCTAGAGTTCTGAAACGTCTAATTTTGTGTGTGAGAGCTGTTACCAGGTTTATGTCGTGAACGTGTCAGAGAGTTTGTAGATGTGAGTCATACTGCTTTTAGGTCGCAAAGGCTTACTGGATAAAATGTACAGCTTTTCTGTACAGCGGATTCTTTAACCAAACGCCAGACCGTTTAAGTTAGTATACAAGAATCATGAGGGATAAGTTCAAATATTTTCAACTGAGTTGTCGACCAGTTCCTTTTAGTTTATAAAATAACTTTATAGGACAGCGACCAAAGGGAATGTAAATATCGATCGAAAAAAACGTCCTCGTCATATAAAGCGAAAAAAAAAGCGCGCGCTCTGAAACCTCGGAAATTATTCCAAACATGGAAAGTTCCCACACAAATTTGCGATGAATTTCCAAGTTAGAAGCGCGCGTTTTCGTTTTTTCCCAGGGTGTGAAAGCCTGCTCATCTGTTTTCTGATGAGCAGGCCGCGCTCGTGGGGG
>JAUJYZ010001433.1:0-235582 GCA_033675265.1 Actinostola sp. cb2023 | reverse complement strand
CGGTTTCTTGAATTAGTTTGACATATTTTGCATATTTCTTGTCTCGACTCAACTGTGTAATTTACACAAATTGCAGATGGTTTTTTGAGTTGTCCTCTATTCTCTTATTGACACACGCTTGACGCCATAAAATGTTCAAAGCTGCAGTGGACTCATGAGCGCAGCACAAAGTAAAAACACAAGGCATGCTACTTACAATGCCATACCATGGAAGAATTTTGTATCTACGAAATCCATTTTTATGTGTTTTCCTGTAGGTTGAGAGATCGCGCGCGCAATACGTTTTATGTTGGGCTCCCTGTGTACATGTAAGTCCCGCAAGACGCCCGCAGAAAACTACAGCATTGAAACTGTTGGGCTGCCAGTGGTTGACTTGTGGGTTTCACATATGACGGATATTGCAAAAGGACCATCTGCTAAAATACTTGTAATTTCACATTTTTTCCTTGACGTCATCGAATATGTGATTCATGCCTGTGACGGTCATAGAAGACGCTGCTATCGCCTATGGATTTAATAACATTGTGAAATCTATCCCGTCAACCCTTACGATTGGGAACCAGGTAAATACAGTCTAGATTTTGTAATGTATTGTCATGGTATCATCATCAATTAAACATATCCATTATCAAACGTCGTGGCTTATGAAATGATGATGATGTTGGTGATGATGGTGATTGATGATGATGGTGATGACGATTGATGATGGTGATGACGATGTGGTGATGGTGATGACGATTGGTGATGTGTGATGACGATTGGTGATGGTGATGACGATTGGTGATGACGATGACGATTGGTGATGACGATTGATGACGATGCGATGATGATGATTATTATGATTATGAAGACAGTGACTAAAGATGATGAGTCTTTACATCGTCATCATCATCATAGTGTTGTTTCTCTAATTAATGGTCTTATTTTAGTTCAAGTTAAACACGATATGCGATTTGCTGAGACAAGAGATCGCTCAGGCTGGTTTTACTGAAGTGTTGACCTTTGCACTGGTAAGTAACTTGTCAAACCCAAACAAATGTTCGTGATGTACATTTGTTTGGTAAATATTGAACTACTTCTGTACTCCTCTGTACTCTCTTTTCCCCTCTGGGCTACCTGTTATTTATTGTTCCGCGAGGGACTGGGCGCTTTGATTTGGGTTCCAGTTCTCCTTGGCCTAAATATAGTAAAGGGATCCCAGTAGGTACCTAATAGTCCAGTATTTAAGTTGTGTTGTGTGATTGGATGAATTGTCTTACAGTGCTCACGTGACGATATCTCAGAGAAAAAACTTAAGAAGCCGCTCAGTGAGACTCGCGCAGTTTCACATCAGTAATCCAAAAACTGTAGAATTTCAGGTAAGTGGTATGGGAGGGGAGGGTGGGGAGGTGCCGTATCTCCCTTCTACCTCTCCCTCGGTCTCGGTTTTTTTACTCTGGAAAATGAGAGGTGTAATTTAGCTTGATCTGTGTTTGTGGGTGTAGGTTGCTAGGACAACGCTGTTGCCAGGGTTACTCAAGACTGTCAGCTGCAATAAAAAGATGCCATTACCCATAAAGCTGTTCGAGATGTCTGACGTGGTGCACAAAGATGACGTCAAAGGTATGGATTCTCCGGTTTTTTTGCTTTCTCGTAGCCTGTAACGTTCTTTAACTTTATCAGTAAGACTATTCGTTTTATAATAATCATCTTCTAATTTTCTTTCATTGTAATTGTAATTTCAGATGTTGGAGCACGTAATAACAGGCGCTTCTGCGCTGTTAACTATAACAAAACGCCTGGCTTCGAGGTAACAAATATGTACGTTGTATGTGGGGGTGTGGGGTGGGGGAGGGGGGTGGGAAAGGGAAGGGCGTCATTGTATTTCTATTTATTTTCAATTGTTATCTTTCTATCGGCTTTTTCATACTCTGCCATGATTCGTGACAGTTTCGTACCCAGTTTTCTCCAATCGTTTGTAGGTAGCGAAAGAGAAGGAACTGGGAATGAGATCAGCTCTCTTCGTCATCAACTACATTCTCTCTCCAAGCCGGGGGATACTCTAAGACAGACACCGTTGTCTGATCCCTGAAGTGCTATTTTACTGTAAATTCACTCTCTCTAATGCTCGCACCTCGCTAAGCCGGACAGCAAAAGTCGGTCCCTAGGGTGACCCGTGGGTTAGAGAGGGTTGACTGTAATTGCCGTTTTGTTTTCAAGGTTATTCATGGTCTGCTAGACCGAACCATGCAATTAATGGAGATCAAGCCAACAGCTGATAAAACCGCTGACCCAAACCAAGGCTACCATCTTAGACCATGTGATGGTGAGTCACGTGACGTGTGATATACAGCTATTTTTAAAAAGTTGTCACTGAAAAATGCTCACCTTGAGACCGCAAAGGAAGTTGGGAAACAGGTGTTTGTTGTGGCAAATGAAACTGAGAGACCCTACCCAGGCTCCCATCTTTTGTTTTTGACACAGGAAGCCCAATTGAGAAAAGTAGAATTAAATCGATTGTATTTATGAAAGCGATGAATAAACTAATGAAACATTCAAACAAATTTTCTTTTTTCTCAAAATCTAGATCCCACTTTCTTCCCTGGTCGATGTGGTGAGATCTTAGTGGATGGAAAACCCGTTGGAATTATGGGAGTTCTTCATCCTGACGTCATCGCCAAGTTCGACTTGAACTTGCCATGCGCGGCTCTAGAGATCGATATCGAGGCTCTGACTTGAATTTTTATTTGGCCTGGATAAGTAATAGGAAACACAACAAACAAACTATCAGAAAATTAGCTCGTTAGTCAAAGACTAACTTAAAAATGTAGGTAATGTTCTTCTAATTAGTCCAACTGTCATATTTGTGTCATTTAAATTGTATTTTGTTACCAGTTGAGTGACGAAAGAAAAAGATGTGTAAATGAAAAGTGTCGTGTTGGACGCCATTTTGTACTTGGTAACCAAGCTATGCATGAAAGTGAGACTCAGACCTGTTCTCCCTCGACATCTTATAGAAGTCGTTTTCTTTGCGGAATCCCACTTTCTTGCTAAATCTGTCGGCTGTGATCTCTTAAAAAATATTTCCCAAAAATTACTGTAAAAATGGTAACAAGATCTGTAAGTTGCAACTGAATTTTCTCAATTTTTTTTCTCACAAATAACAATAACTCTAATATCCTCTAATACACCATCTTTCGTTGACTTTCAGAATGTTACTTTAGTGTGAGTTTTTTTGCCGTCTTTTGTCGATATAAAAGGTACCAATGAAATAAGACTCGGTTTTTAGCGCTTTAGGGTGTGTTGTCTTCCAGTGAGTTATTAAAGAATAGTTCAAATAGTGTAAACAAAACAGTGTTGAATGGAGTAATACAAACCAAAAAAAACCGATGACTGTACATTTTACCACAATCCTTTGCGAAACTGACACGTTCAATAATCTGCGGGCGGTATTACGGGACGCACAGGGAGCTCCAATATTGTGCCCAGAGCCCACGTTCCTCTAGGTCTGTACAGGAACGTGGGCTCTGGGCACGAGAGTTGCGCGCTATCTAGCAGCTACTCCAACAGAAAACGGACACATACAGTTCAGTTTAACTTAGCCTCTGAAGCAACTCCGGGTTGGGCTGCCTGTGATACGTTTACATAAATAACTGAAGCAGGCAACAACTTCAAACTTACCAATTTTGACGTTGTCGCTTAAACTTTTCTGTCTCCAATTCTGTACAAGCATTCTGACGACCTAGAATCTGGGTCTTCCGGTTTGTCTCTTACCAGATCGAGCCTTCGATTTTTCGTTAGAAAGCTGAGAAGGGTCTGGGTACGAGAATGACTGTACAAGCCTCTTATTGATCAGTTTTTTCATCAAATTATTCGCGTTTTGAACGTTCCTCGTTTGGGTCTGTTCTCTTTCAGTTCTCTTTTCCCAGTCCATCCGTCGCCTGTTCAGTCTTTGTACAGAGGTTATCCGAGACTGGATCACGCGCATGCGTAATTCAGGTGCGAATCTATAAAACCGTGCGACTGCAATTCCGATCGATGTGGCGACTGGTCTCCGATATGTGGCGACTGGTCTCCGATGTGGCGATGGCCGAATGATAATTAATGAACTCCCTAGCTACCTTAGTACACTTTATTTTCGCGACACTTTATTTTCGCGATTTTGTTAAATTTGTAGTAAACTGAGTCACTTTATTTTCGCGATTTCGTCGATCAACCAATTATTAAATACCTTCGCTATTTAACTTAAAATCGAAAATAAATTTTTGCATTTGATTCGTATTTATCTTATACTCGTACACGAATCATGGTACACAAGTTGGTAAAAACCTGCAAGGTACAATGACTAGTGTTAAAAAATAGCGATATACGAAGACATTTAAGAAGTGGACTCACAACGATTATTAAAGGCTAATAATTCACTTAAAGCTTATATGTACGGTCACTTAATTTTCGCGCATGCAAATTTTCGCGACACTTTAAATCGCGAATTTTTTTAAATCGCGAAATTCGTGAAATTAAAGTGTCGTGAAAATAAAGTGTCAAGGTAGTCTGCAAAGGAGTTTTTTTTTTTCTAGCCAGTTTGTTCTGTATCGTAATGCACGTATCAGCGGCTTCCCCGAGGGGTCGACCCCCGGGCTAACCACGGAGATATGTGGGGGAATACAGAGGGATTGGATGTAAATGTTTTATGGTTGGAAAATTGGGGTGGGGGATTTGTTGAAATTGTTTTCGTCACGAAACTAACGACGGCGATTGATTTTCGTCTTTCAATACAAGAATAAGTGGGATATGAGATCACTGCTGGCTTTCGATGTGTTCTTAACTTGGGCTACCTGTGTGAAAATCCAACTTGGAACAGAGAGGCTGGGACGACCACAGGCAGCCCAAGCAATACATTTGTGGAGTGTACGAACGTGATTTACAGTGAATGTATGGGTCGAAAAATACGTATTTTTTGTTTTAATAAATTTGAACATACCTTGGTCCTGTGTTGTTGTTAATGCTATTTAACGTCATTCTGGCTGGTTTTTAGCCGTTTTAGAGCGGTTTTTTGACTGGTGGGCTAATTTTTCAAAAAACCGCTCTAAAACGGCTAAAAACCAGCCAGAATGACGTTAAATAGCATTAACAACAAACACAGGACCAAGGTATGTTCAAATTTATTAAAACAAAAAATACGTATTTTTCGCCCCATACATTCACTGTAAATCACGTTCGTACACTCCACAAATGTATTGCTTGGGCTGCCTGTGGGACGCCGACTGACAACTGTAATCACAGAAATACAATTTTAGCTAACTTTGTTATTGTTCGGTTTGACAAAATAAGTAATTGAGAAATGGCTTCTATTTGTAACACCTATTTGGGAGCTGAACTGAACTGAACTAGAACATGTTATATTTTATTGGAACACAAATGTACGTTTTAAACCATTCCATAGGCATTTACAACCTCTTTGACGGTGTGCACTCATGAAAGCCCACAACCAACTAATACATTTGTACTTTTTGTACATTTAATGTATGAAGTCTTATAAAGTTAATTAAAAACTTAGAGTGTTTATAGAAATAACATTAGTAACGAGATTCAGTATTAAACTATAGTCAATTGGCTCCATCGATCTCGACTTCAAGCTGGTTTCATGCAAAAGGACGGTGGATTGTAGCTCATGGTTTTTCAGCTCAAGCTGTAATATGGTTTATTATTATTATTATAGTATTATTATGGAAGACCCTAACCAGGGGACTTTGAAAGGGATGACTCTCCCACCCCTGGGGGAAATGATCAAGATTGTTCCTGCCTTTTTACAATCCCCCTGGTTAGCCCGGGGGTCGACCCCTCGGGGAAGCCGCTGATACGTGCATAAAACGGCAGTACCCGCCTGCAATTTCTTACGGTTTGCGTTGCCATTGTTTATAGGCTCAACACCCTGATCTCTGACCCTAAATATGCCAAACATCGGTCACATTTTGAAATGGTATTAATATTGACATAGGAAACCATGATATAACAGTGCATCGCTACACGGCCACCAAGCGAGAGGCACTCCTTTAGACCACTTCTGTTCCACTAAAATGACGAGTGTGTTCGTGTGGTCGGTAATTATAGCCTTTCTCGGTTGTGCACACGGCCGTCTATCGGACGAATATCAAAACAGCGTGCAGCTAGACGACCTCAATAAGAAGTACATGTTGTACTGGAGTCACAACAGCTCTGAGGAGATGATGTACTTTGCTGTACAAGTCAAGACGATTGGATGGGTCGCCATGGGGTTTGCAGAGAAGATTGGAAACATGAAGGACTATGATGTAGTTATAAGCTATGTTCTGCCGGAGAAACCTTCCACAGAAATCCATGTAAGATTTCATTACTTTATTAATATTGAAATATAATTTTGTAAATAATTAACTGTAAAAGGCGCTCAACAAGACACAAATATCTCTCATGTGCTAGGGTATTATTACAGCACCGGTCTATTAGAAAACTAGGTATCTCGGTTCCCGGTTAACAGTCGAAATTCACGACAGCTCAAACATAAATCTGTGTTTTGTCAATGTTTACTTATTACTTACTCAGTGTGATCTTCAAGGAGTGAGCTCCCGCGACGACATTGTTTTCAACGAAAATGTATGCAAACTTTTAAAAACACTTTCTCCAAAGTGGAGACTTTGCGGACGCAACCTTTATTGATTCCGTGGTTTTTAAAAATATATTATATTAATTAATTAATTATTATTATTATTTATTTCATTATTTTAACATTTATTATTATTATGCTTCCGTGTGGGTGTACCCCTCCAGTGACCCTAATTAGCATAAAATTAGGTCAACTTTAACTTTCATTTCACCAAGTATTAGTAAAGATTGATCTCCTTGCACCGTCGATAACGCAACAACACTTTTGCGAAGGAGACCAATGGTGAACTGCGCCCATTTTTCTCAACCCACTTCTTAGTCCAGAACTGAACCGGTACAGCAGAAGAGAGAGAGAGAGAGAGAGAGAGAGAGAGAGAGAGAGAGAGAGAGAGAGAGAGAGAGAGAGAGAGAGAGAGAGAGAGAGAGAGAGAGAGAGAGAGAGAGAGAGAGAGAGAGAGAGAGAGAGCCACAGGCAGCCCAACCATTGCATCTGAGGCTACTAAATACTAAATAAAAAGATAATGGCGTCTTTTTTTGATGGGTTTTCTGTGGTAGAGCGCGCGCGTGCGCAATACGTATTATGTTGGGCTTCCTGTGCCAGAGGCGATAATTTTCTTAGATTATGCGCGCGCTTCTCGTAGTCTTTATATTTCTTTCGCGCCCAGTATTTGTTATTGAGAAAGGTGCGGCCAGTTCTGAGGGACTATCCACTTCTCGGTGTAGTACTAGGAATAACTCTTTGCTCGTGTTTGCTATAATCTAGGACTACTTCACAAATGGTCACAAGGTTCCTCCAGTCGACTCCCTACAGAACTACTACCTACTGGGGTCATCAGAAGTGGACGGTACGACCACCATTCGGTTTAAAAGACTCGTTGACACCAAGGACTCCTTGAACGACCTGGTTATTAAGGTTGGTATAATAGACATGTAATATCACCTCTCGTAAACGACCCGCGGTCGCACCTCTCGTAAACGACCCGCGGTCGCACCTCTCGTAAACGACCCGCGGTCGCACCTCTCGTAAACGACCCGCGGTCGCACCTCTCGTAAACGACCCGCGGTCGCACCTCTCGTAAACGACCCGCGGTTGTACCTCTCGTAAACGACCCGCGGTCACAAATGTCCGAAGAACAGAAATTGCAAGCATCGGAAACGATGGCCAGGCGTATACAGCATTTATTCTAGTTAATTCCAGTTTTTGTCTTATCAATAATTTCCATCGATTATTAACATCCCACTACGCACATTTTTTTATCCTCCACATTTCCCAGTTTTTGGCGAACCCTGGGTATCTTATTGAAGACTCGGTCAGACTGAGTCCCGTCTTTCAATAAATATTTGTCGCCAAACACTGGTCTCTGTGGTTGATATAATATAATTGTAACATGATCACTGGGTTATAATGAGTAATTAGCGATAATAGCCACCCTGGATAATGCGAGCCGACTAACCGCAGCGTGTCACAGACCTCGTAAACGACCCGCGGTCACAGACCTCGGAAATTAACGACCCGCGGTCGCACCTCTCTTAAACGAACCGCGCTCACAGACCTCGTTAGCGACCCGCGGTCGCACCTCTCGTAAACGACCCGCGGTCACAGACCTCGGAAATTAACGACCCGCGGTCGCACCTCTATTAAACGAACCGCGCTCACAGACCTCGTTAGCGACCGTTAGCGAACCGCGGTCGCACCTCTCGTAAACGACCCGCGGTCGCACCTCTCGCAAACGACCTAACGATTAACTAACGATTGTATCTGATGAATTGCTTGGGCTTCCTGTGCTTTATTATTTCTAATCAATTGCTTGGGCCGCCTGTGCTTTATTATTGACTAACGATTGTATCTGATGAATTGCTTGGGCTTCCTGTACTTTATTATTGACTAACGATTGTATCTGATGAATTGCTTGGGTTTCCTGTGCTTTATTATTGACTAACGATTGTATCTGATGAATTGCTTGGGCTGCCTGTGCTTTATTATTGACTAACGGTTGTATATGATGCATTGCTTGGGCTTCCTGTGCTTTATTATTGACTAACGATTGTATATGATGAATTGCTTGGGCTGCCTGTGCTTTATTATTGACTAACGGTTGTATCTGATGAATTGCTTGGGCTTCCTGTGCTTTATTATTGACTAACGATTGTATCTGATGAATTGCTTGGGTTTCCTGTGCTTTATTATTGACTAACGATTGTATCTAATGAATTGCTTGGGCTTCCTGCGTTTTATTATTTCTAATGGATTGCTTGGGTTACCTGTGCTTTATTATTTCTAATTAATTGCTTGGGCTTCCTGTGCTTTATTATTGACTAACGATTGTATCTGATGCATTGCTTTCAGCCTGGTCAAATGTACGTTGTTTGGTCGTACAGCAGGTTTGACAATGTCAACAACAAGCACGACTTTAGAGGTTACAAACTACTAAAGCTCATTTCCGGTGTGACATCGACTGCACATGCTGTTAGTTGGGTGTTGCTGCTGACCACATTGTTTGCTGTTGCTTGCGTACATTAGAGCATCTCTTGTGTAACTTTACCACAGGTATCCCACAACAAGAAATTGAGTTGCGCGGAAGACTGAGGCGAGAGAGGAATTTATTTTGAGTTTTGTATCACTCTAACTTTGACCCAGTCTCTTCTCTCTAAAAGGGGATGAAAGGAGAAGAGACTGGATACGAGGTATGGCAGTCAAGTAAACTCTGAGCATGCGCAGATGCGTGCTTTAATACCTTTAATTGTTCTATGCTTATCCTACGATATATTGTAAGTAGTAATTTAGGTTTTGATGACATCTTTTTTTAATACAAATGAATATTTTTATAGTGAATTTTTGAAATAAAGTTTAGTTGATTGAATCACTTTGTTGCATCTCATGAAAACCGGAAATTCGTCACAGATAAAGAAACTCAGTTACGCATGCGTAGACCCATACGTCATTTTACATGAAATCATATACGTCACTTCAGTTGCGTAAAGCCGGAAATACGTCATATATATGCGATTTGGGCGCAATTGAATTAATAGTTTTAGCATTTACAAAACTACCTCAGCACGGTGAAGAACATGAATACCTTCATTTCCCTCAGATATTGATTTTTGCTTTCAAATGAAATAACAATTTGATGTTTTGATCACATTGGGATTCCTGTGTATTGTCTGGCGAGAGAAAACTCAAGCTCCATCTCTGCGTAGAAAGGACAAAATAGTGCTGACGTCACTTCCGATTGTTCGGCTCGACTTCCGGTACCACTTTCGAAACGCTCATTTCCCGCTCAAAAACCGGGCTATCCTGTTCTTCGGCTCGACTTCCGGTTGGTCGCGATGACTTCCTGTTGTTCGGATCTACTAATCTACAAAGGAAAGACGAAAAAGATAACTTCCCTGTTGAAAAAAGAAATAATGGAACGATTCTCCTGAGACATTCTAAGAAGCTGAGACATCGAATCGACTTACGTAATGAGTGAAATTTCCCGGTGCTACATAAAACTAGGTCCTAACCAAAATGCCAGTGAGGGAAGGAATTTCCAGCCCCTAAGCCATAACTTCAGATAAACCCTATTAGAACATTGCTCCATCTAGTCACTCATATTATATTAAGGTGTGATTTTTGTAGTCTATTCGGCGAAGCTTCATTGATATGCTTACATGTAGAGTATTAGTCCTTATAGGGACGTCACGTGAATAAGGTTTGGAATAAAAGCCTTAATGAGCTGATAATTCACGGCGCGTTGTACAACAAGCATATAAAATACATGCATAATTTGAAACCAGTCCAAAATACGAGAAACTTTATGGGCTACCTGTGCCTTTATTCAGTGTAACAGAGAAAGAGACGGTAAGTTATCATACTTTCTGGCTTTGGATAAAAAGATCTAGCTGGCCGCCATCTTGCATTCAAGGCTCTGACTAGAAGACAGAACTGTGGTTGTTATATATAGATGTGTTCGGCTCGCTCTTGCAAAAGAAGAACGTATACATGACAGTCTAAGGGACCGGTCATTATTAATGTAGGGGGGTGCGGGGGTTTCTGGAAGATAAAGTTTGCCAAGATCCCCCCTTAAGGCACGAGAATGGGGAGCAGCCCCCCCCCCCCCCTCATAATTCACATTTTAGTGACGACCCCCCCCCCCCCCCCCCCTCCCCAAACTCTTCATATCGTCTTGACTTGTCGTGCATCCACTTCTGGATGTTATTTGGGGAGTAGGTGGCTCATTATATTCTTACTAGTGAAACAAGGGTGCTTTGTACTTGATTCATATGAGCCGATTGGAAAAAGTGTTGTTTGTCTGTACTGATTGAATTTGAAAATCCAGATTTAATTTGAAAAGGTATCTATGGACTATTGGGCTACCTATGTTTTAGCGCCGCCATTTTGAACAATGAGCCCCAAAATATTAACCAATCTGCATTCTCGTACCCAGAGCTCCTCGCGATCGGTCGTTCCCCTCTCTCTTCTAAAAATCTCAGAGCATCATTATAGATTGACCAATCATGATCGAGCATTTTGAAATGAAAGTCGCACATGCGCGGACATTTGGACCAATCAGCATCGGCCTAGAAATGGCTGTTAGGGAGAGGGGAATGACCAAGGAGCTCTGGGTACGAGAATGACCAATCTGCGGCTCACAAGTCCTACCATCTCAAGCCTGTATATATTAAGCAATTATTGGATGAGGTTGAGCATGATATCGTCAATTATCAAGACCGAGGTCTGTGTTATCTGCCGAAGCCGTAGGCTGAGGAACACAGACCCGAGGTCTTGATAATTTACGATATCATGCGAAAACCGAATTCAATAATTGTTTTATTAAACATTTTGTATAAGTGAGAACACAATTATAATCAGGTCAATAAAAGCTGCCATGGCCTGAATTGACACTACAAACCTACCACTCTTTATGACCTTGAATCCCGTCTTGAATGAACTTGACAGGATAAATATATTATCTGTAGCAGATAATAGATTTATCCTGTCAAGTTCACATGCTATCGAGAATTAACTGCATGCTCTCAGCCAATCAGATGCGAGATTGTGAGTAAAATGTTTAATAATAATAATTATATGTTTTCAGGGCTGTACATAACCCAAAATTCAAGGATGGGTATAGTACGTATTTAACAACAAAAAATATATTTAAATAGTACAGTTCTCGGTACTTTTTGGTGTCTTTTTTCGACTTGCTAGGGGGGCAACTGCCCCCCCCCCCCTACCGCTACCCCTGTGCTGTGTACAGCCCTGATTTTTCACATTTTTATTTCTTTGAACATAATTTTTTTGCTTACAATAGAAATTTAAGAGTCTCACAAAGAGCGAGTATCAGAATCGTGATGCAGATTTTCCTCTTGTCAACCCACATTTTGCTTTTACATTTATAAGTAGCTTCAAAGTTACTTGTCCTGTAGGTTGCTTGCAATATGTTCCATGGATTTTGAGGACAGAAGCTATCATACCCCATGAATTTGCAAGATCTCAAAGGAAACATATCTTTCTTTTTGTATATGTGTATATTACCATCTTGGTAACATATTAAGAGGTCTCCCTTGACGTAGATAGGATAGAAGTCGATCTGTAGATTTCTGTAAACAAGTCGAGCCATAGGATCTTGAAATGAGCACACGTCAACCATTCGTGGAGTTAGCTAGAAAAAATAAATTGCAGGTTTTTATTTTCAGGGTGGGAACAGCTGGAAGCATATATATATGTTATACTATACATGGCGGCATCAAACAGAAGTGCAAATAACTGCACTTCCCCCCCCCTAGCAACCCCCCCCCCCCCCCCCCCCCCTAGCAAGGCAAAGAAATAGATACCAAAAAGTATTGAGAACTGTATTATTTTTATTTATTTATTTGCTTTTAAATACACTGACCTTATGTATTATGTACAGCCCTGGCCATACAAAATCGAGTCATATTATTCGTATCAGCTTCACACTTACCTTTCCTTTACATGTATATCTTTTTCTGACTTCACTAGATATGTTTTTTTCAAATTCGGGTTGAATCACTAGTCGAATTTTCCCATCATAAGTATCGAAATTCCTTTTCACTGACATTTGCTTCAATTTAGGAAAATACTTGATGTTAATGAAAATATCCATGTCTGAGTCGTAGGGAATCACATCTCCAGTGCGCAAAGCTGCCAGTAGTGACCCATCACTCAATACATATTCAATGTTATTTTTCGCAGCCAATTTTGTCCATTCTTTAAACAGTTGTAGTAAATGATTACGCCAGGGGTTACCAGAGCATCCCACCTCACCATAAACATAAGACCATGACTTTAAACTAGATACTGGTACAATCTGTGAGTTGATAGAAGTTTGGCTTGTTGTACCAAGTGACTGACGAGTAGATGACACTTTGCTGGCTTGGCTGGCAATAGCTTGTTTTTCTGATGATAAATTAAATTATTATTTTTAAAATTATCCCAATATTAAAAATATATATATATATAGATGTTAAATAGAACACAGTATTGTTTTTTGGTCAAGGATGGTTTACATAGGATACTCCCCTATATATGCAACATGATTTCAGTTTTGAAGGCCACAGCCTCTACACAACGGCCACAAAGTTATTCCTGGAGGTGGTTGTTATGAGGAGGGGAGGGGGGGATTTGGTGGTGAACGATATGGAGTGTGTAAAATGTTCCCTGGCCTGGGATTAGTGATAAAACCCGATCGAATTATTATAAACAGTACCAAAAAAACCCGAATGCAACAACTGAACAATATAATGATACACCTATTTCAACTAACGTTGTCGCGTTCAAAGCAACAAGCGTCAAGCCAAGACCGAAGTGAATGCTGGTTATGTGTTGGCAAATTATTCAAATCAGACATATTTTCTATGGAAGGAAGTGTGATATGCAAACAAGCATGTGAAAATGTTCACATTTTGTAATTAGTCCTTATAGAAACAATTGTGATTTACATAATTTTCAGCACATAACCAGCATTCACTTCGGTCTTGGCTTTTTCCTTGTTGCTTTGAACGCGACAACGTTTTTTGAAATAGGTGTATAAGTCTTATAATGTTTATATTCCATACGGCGAGCACTACATGTATTTCAAAAGCTATTGTTCTTGCTGTGCAAATCGATGTCACGCAATGATTTCCACGTAATCAATTAATTTGAGTGTTTATAGTGTATTGTTTAAACCCCGTTATAAAAGGCTATCTAGAAACGTTCAATTCCTACGAAATTTGGCACAAACTATCTGGAATCTTTGAACTCAAATACCATGTCGAAGTGAGCTTTCTAATTTGTTCCAGAACTCCCCGTACAATTGCCCGGGTACAAATATTAATCTTCGGTGCGATCTGGTACGGTTGAGTAGCACTATTAAAGCTCTGAAACCCAGAACATTCATTTCAAACGACAAATTACTATAAAGAGCAAGATCAAGATGATGATTCGGAGAATTATAGTCGTTTTCAAAAGTGATTTCGGCCTCGAGTTGCCCGGCGAGTTGATCGACTAACCTCTTAGTTCTGGAGCTTCTGTCGTAGTCCTTTGTTGTTGTTGTTGAGTGTCTGGTTTGTCGTTATTTCTATGAGTACTTTTAGTATTAAGATTGAGTTTCCCTGACAGCACATTAAGCCACTTCACGCTTTCGTCCGCCATTTTGAATTGGGGAAACGCGCGGAAATTCATAGAAATCTGGATCACTTTGGCTTGCCGTAACTCCGCTCGATTTCGTTGGATTTTCACAAACTTACCATTTTAGACAAGATGTATTCTTTGTTATTGATGACCTATAATATGATGGGTATTTTTGGAAGGCTACAAATCGAGAAAAAAAGATTTTTGTTTTCAAAATAAAACGTTCGGCACGTGAATATGCAAATTAGCTCGAATTTTTAAGATACATTGGTGAAAAGAAGATTGACTCATAAAAGGTAGTTCAAACACCTAGATTGGTCTTATTTTCACTCCAACCACTGACATGCATGTCTGCTGATTACCGAAGTTTAAATTTTGAAAATCCATCAAAATCGAGCGGAGTTATGGGAAGCCAAAGTGATCCAGATTTCTATAAATTTCCGCGCGTTTGCCCCAATTCAAAATGGCGGACGAAAGCGGGGTGTTCGGAAAACTAAGACCCCCAAAACTAAGACCCTAAGACCCTAAGACCCTAAGACCCTAAGACCCTAAGACCCTAAGACCCTAAGACCCTAAGACCCTAAGACCCTAAGACCCTAAGACCCTAAGACCCTAAGACCCTAAGACCCTAAGACCCTAAGACCCTAAGACCCTAAGACCCTAAGACCCTAAGACCCTAAGACCCTAAGACCCTAAGACCCTAAGACCCTAAGACCCTAAGACCCTAAGACCCTAAGACCCTAAGACCCTAAGACCCTAAGACCCTAAGACCCTAAGACCCTAAGACCCTAAGACCCTAAGACCCTAAGACCCTAAGACCCTAAGACCCTAAGACCCTAAGACCCTAAGACCCTAAGACCCTAAGACCCTAAGACCCTAAGACCCTAAGACCCTAAGACCCTAAGACCCTAAGACCCTAAGACCCTAAGACCCTAAGACCCTAAGACCCTAAGACCCTAAGACCCTAAGACCCTAAGACCCTAAGACCCTAAGACCCTAAGACCCTAAGACCCTAAGACCCTAAGACCCTAAGACCCTAAGACCCTAAGACCCTAAGACCCTAAGACCCTAAGACCCTAAGACCCTAAGACCCTAAGACCCTAACTAAGACCCTAAGAAATTATAAAATGTCCAAATCAGGCAAATCCAATGTTCTGTACTTTAATAGAAAAAAGAAGAGAACAGAGGAAAGGCTGTGTTCGCAGCACGTTTAGCTTCAAAATTCCATGAGTTTCTCTGCCGTCTGAGCCGGTGATAGTTGGCTCGATGATATCGAATATAACTTAAAATATCCTGTCTTTTCGGCTTTCCATGAATAAAACTACCCCCAGAATAACAGCTTCTTACTTTGAGGAGTAAAATTCACGTGTCCAGTGGTTTTCCAGTGGTAGTTTTTCAAATCAGTTGGCAAGATAAGTTTTTACGGATAGTCAGTAGCCGCCATATTTAACACAGGTAACCCAAACACAATTATGCCCTACCACAGGAAACCCATAGAGCTGGTCCTAATGGAAGGAAACAGCGTTCCTCCTTTAGACTTATCAACCAAAAGAACCATACGCGGTTTAAAACATCAAGAAGATGGATTTAATATGTAAATATGTCATTCAAGAATGAAATTAACTAATTGGAAGAATAGTTATTGTATATCCCTGTGTGTATGGCGGCAGGTATAAAATGCAGAACGTAAAATGCAGAACGTAAAATGCAGAACGGTATAATGCAGAACGGTAAAATGCAGAACGGTAAAATGCAGAACGGTAAAATGCAGAACGGTAAACGAAACTCAGACCATAGATAGGTCTATTGATGTAATATACTCTAGTGAAGAAATAGCTTCAAATTTTCACAAAATTGAGAGAGAAAATCGACTTTGAATGTCGTCCTTTTTGGCGGGTTACCTGTGGTGTCGTACACCACAGGAAGCCCAAAATCCGAAGACAAAATCATAACATAACAAATATATTCACAAAATCGAAAATTTTATTAACTCAGTATTGCAGAGGATAAATGAAGTCCAAGGCTTTGGGTTTTCATTATTGTTATGATAGTTACTAGCTTGCACCCTGGGCATCCCATAATTTCTCCATAATTCAAGATGGCCGTCGTATCGGTATTAAAAAAGATCTATTGCAAAGAGCATTTCATTTCGATTTTTCTCGGTAGTAAATAAAAATCATACGATGACATCCTGAGAGAAACGAATAAATGTGGCAGTCGGCACACTGAAGCTAAAAGTAACTTTTACGTCTTACTGCAATTTCACGCCAAAACCGATCTTGCAAGTCACCTGCAGAACACTGACAGCCGAATCAAGTATACCTCACCAGGGATACGTACAGGCCGGGACGAGCTCATTCAGTATCTGCGTTAACTTAATGATGTTCTCTTCAACACTTTTCGGTCGCGCGCTTAAAGCTGAAAAATGCCGCCCAGGAACGCGCCTGTAATAGGGTGTCTCGAAAACCCAGACCCCGAAAACACAGACCCAAGACCCCAGACCTCGAAAACCCAGACCTCGAAAAGCCAGACCTCGAAAACCCAGACCTCGAAAACCCAGACCCATATTATAATATTAAGGTTTACGTAGAGCGATCGGAGGTAAATTCGCGAGATTTCTCCAAATACCACATCTACTGAATTACCTCTATATCTGATCTAGACGACGAAGATGTAGCGATGACAGAAAGCACCAAAACCATTCGAAATCAAAACCGAAATCATTTGAAATCATTACAAATCCGCCAGCAACGCACGGCAGACTGGACGCGACGGGACGTGACCGCGAGAGGTGTATGGCGTGACGTGGCATAAATTAAATGGTGTAGACATCAAGCGAACTACTTGCTGGTCCAAGAATAAATTGATAACATAATTTTATTATTTTGTCAAATAATATTGTTTTTAATAATCAATTCAAATAAGACTAAATTTATATCAGTAGGGCATCCGGTGTGAACTCATATTAATTAATACTATGGTTCATACATGTACGTAAAAATGTATGTTTCAGTTTATGCAAAAATATCTCTAAAATGGACACAATAAAGATCAGATATCTGAAACAGACATTAAAACAGAAACGACTTTCAATCGAAAGCAGACGGCAGATATATTTTGACTATAAAACTGTAATTTAAATTTTTTTTAATCAATTAAAATCACGAATAGGTGGACATCGATTATCAAAATTAACTTAAATTATTAAAGCTTGAATTAAAGTTTTCAGTTTATGGAAAATCGGCCATAGTCACTGAATGAATAAAACAGCCTGTTAATTTTTTTTATTTGGGTAATAATGATCACGTTGTTGCTGCACTAGGGCTCAAAGGAAAGCCTTAAACATTAACGAAACTTAAACTAATCAGGTACAAGGAACACCTTGTATACTTACTGAATTACGATTCCTAAACGTCGGCAGCTTAAACTGAGACATAATTCAAGCAACGAGAAGGACAACGATCCGGAAATTCAAGACCAAACAAATATTCGCGCTAAAATTTCACATGGCCAGCCACAGACGCGTACAAATTTTCGCGCTAAAATTTATGTCACGGCGTCACGCCATACACCTCTCGCGGTCACGTCCCGTCGCGTCCAGTCTGCCGTGCGATGCTGGCGGATTTGTAATGATTTCAAATGATTTCGGTTTTGATTTCGAATGGTTTTGGTGCTTTCTGTCATCACTACATCTTCGTCGTCTAGATCAGATATAGAGGTAATTCAGTAGATGTGGTATTTGGAGAAATCTCGCGAATTTACCTCCGATCGCTCTACGTAAACCTTAATATTATAATATGGGTCTGGGTTTTCGAGGTCTGGGTTTTCGAGGTCTGGCTTTTCGAGGTCTGGGTTTTCGAGGTCTGGGGTCTTGGGTCTGTGCTTTCGGGGTCTGGGTTTTCGAGACACCCACAGGTGTCTCTTACCAAAATATTTGCTATAAAAGGAAGAAAATCGAGTCGTTGTGATGGTTTCGAACTGCATTAGAGCTTGATATGTTTCTTCTATATCTATAGCATAGCCAAACTAGTGAGTTGTCTATTGCAACAAAATTGTTCAATTTTTCATGAAGTGACAGCGAATCCTAGCCTCCTAAAGCAGACCCGTGTCCAGGCTTCCGTTTTACTTCGCCAGACCACTAGGTCTGCTCAGATGAGCGATACATTCCTTTCCAGTGGATTAGCCAATCAGAACGAACCTCTTAAATCTGTGGTGGTGCGGACTTTGACCTCTATGGACTTCCACGAACAAACATCACGTGAACTGACAGTTCGTACTGGAGTTTGAAGAGTGTTTCCAAGCTAGCGATGTGATGTTTTCAAAATTCAACAGTTGAATATCCACCAGCAAAAGTCAATCGATCCGAGCGATTTATTTTGAACAAAAGGATTTGTTCGTCAACTTCCGACTGGTCATGGAAAGTCATTACTGATATATCAAGCATTGAAACTGATCTATGACAACGGTACACACGATTCTGGTCATTTATTCACTTTAGCAAAGCAACTTCTGCAGACAGACAAAAAAGAGTTACCGTATTCCAAATATTATTGTATGTTCATATCCAAAGTACGGGACAAGAGTGCCAGTAAATTAACTTTCGTTCGTCAGAATATTTCCGGGTTTTCCTCTCCTTTGACTCACTTTTGGCACAAATAAAGCACAAGTCCTCGTTGATGATTTTCTTTGTAGTGTTTATATCATTATCTGTGGTCATTTAACCGGGTTTACATGTAAACATCATTGATCAGATTATGAATTTTTAAAAACAAGCTAGAGCTTAGCCTGCGTCACATCCGGACTTTTCTCTGTCAAGTCCGTCTGCGAATCAGCGCCAATAACCGTGTTCTGGACCCCCTGCGACTTACGCGATTATATATAATAGATTCTGATTGGTTCGCAATGATGCTCTTACTTACACGAACTCCTATTGGATAATATTATCGCACCGGATGTTATGAAAGATTTAAAACCGGAAGTTTGCCACGAAATTGAACCACGAGCGGCCTACGGGCGATAGGATAATATTCATTTATGTTCTTTTACAAATATATGCAAATTAAAGAGAGAACATTTATAAGTTACCTGGAGTTCCTTTTACATTGTAAATCGATCGATTCCTCTTCCAATGAATTCAAACATTCTGCTAAAACAGCCATTTACAAGTTTAAAATCCTAACCGTCGTGTTAGCCGTCTTCTAAAATCCTAACCGTCGTGTAATATAGCGACAGGCCGTACGAGTTCAAACGTAGCAAACTGACTGACGCGAACATGATATCCCCAAGTTATATTTATACGACGGTTAGGATTTTAGAAGCAACGGCTAACATGACGGTTAGGATTTTAAAAGACACTTATCAATGGCTGTTTTAGCAGAATGTTTGAATTCATTGGAAGAGGAATCGATCGATTTAAAAGGAACTGAACATAAATGAATATTATCCTATCGCCCGTTAGTCTCCCTCGCAGGCGTGTTTAGTGTCGCGCCAAACTTCCGGTTTTAAATCTTTCATAACATCCGGTGCGATAATATTATCCAATAGGAGTTCGTGTAAGTAAGAGCATCATTGCGAACCAATCAGAATCTATTATATATAATCGCGTAAGTCGCAGGGGGTCCAGAACACGGTTATTGGCGCTGATTCGCAGACGGACTTGACAGAGAAAAGTCCGGATGTGACGCAGGCTAGCTAGAGCTTTGCAACACGATATCTCTAAAAATAACTCAAGGCCGTGGGAACAGTTTTGGCACTGATAATACGAGTGATTTCATTGGCTAGTTCAATGGTGCGTCAAACAATTGGAATGGAATGTATCGCTCATCTGAGCAGACCTAGTGGTCCGGCGAAGTAAAACGGAAGCCTGGACACGGGTCTGCTTTAGGAGGCTAAGCGAATCCATGAGTACAGGGATTTAGTTATTTTAAAATTTAAAATATTCACGCTCTTTCCCGCATTATTATTACCAAAACATTAACGCCCCTGGCTCAATATAATGCAGTTCTCCGAAATTCCCGTCGATCAGTCGATCAAAAAACACCGAAACCCGAGAACTCTTTCGGAGAGCGTCGACTGACGTCATGGAAATGAATATTTAATAAGGTCCTTTTAGCCTCCACTACAAGAGGAGGAAAATTTTTTTTTTCTCGTACGGCTGGCTTCACCGAAAAATAAAATGCCGGGAGAACGAAACGACAGGAGTGTTTTAACGTTCTACTGATACTCATCCTCGGATCGGAAACCCAGGGGCTGTAGGGGGGAGGGGGAAAGGAAAGGGAAAGAGGGAAAAACAGCCCCTGGGGACATACTCTTACAGAACCAGTTCCAGAGAATGTTAATGGGATTTAACGATTTAACGATCTGTTAACAAAAACTGCCAATCCAAATCAATTATCACTTTGAAGTTATCACTGAGCCATTGTTTATACATGACAAACTGATGGATCTCGCTAAATTCTATTCTATTCTACGCTTGTTGTCGTCCGGTTGTATGGAAGAAGTTCAGAAAACCTCTAAAAAGGCTGTTAATGACTGCTGCCATGTTTGTGGCAAAGAATCTCTCGATAAAAGAAGAAAAAGAAATGTTGAAGATTTCGTGATCATTAACGAGAAAGTTGACCCCAATATTCCTGTATGGAAATCTTTTGTGCTCTTCGTTTTGAAACGAGAGAGAAACTCCCCAAAAAACGGCGCCAGGGAAAATTATGGATCACATGCAGAAAGAAGGAAATCGACTGCATTTAGACTACATATTGCCACATGGGAATCGTGCACTTTGAAGTTAAAACGGACTACCGGATGTCTTCGCACTATCTGTCATCGTGCAACGTACCGCTCTTTGCTGATTGGCCACAAAATATTTTTGTGGCCAATCAGAGCATATCTCATTAACTTCTCTGGAACTCGTTCTGTAAGAGTTTGTCCCCAGGGGCTGTTTTCCGACCCCTTTCCTTTTCCCCTCCCCCTACAGCCCCTGGGTTTCCGAGGATGACTGATACTGAGTTAATGCTTCACTCGCGTCACGCTGCAGTCGACTGAGCAGCTTTTAAGCTGACTACTACTTTAGTGATAACCATATCATGTGCATGGACACACTTTACATGGATACCACAGGCAGCCCAGGCTCATTATCTTGCAAGTTTACGTCAAGAAATCGGCAAAAACACGTAAATTCATAATAAATTCCTAAATGTTTGGCATATAAACCAAACAACCTTTTTACGGACTCGATCGGCTCTCGGTATTTAATATGGATACCATTTTACCGTTCTGCATTTTACCGTTCTGCATTTTACCGTTCTGCATTTTACGTTCTGCATTTTACCGTTCTGCATTTTACCGTTCTGCATTTTACCGTTCTGCATTTTACGTTCTGCATTTTACGTTCTGCATTTTACGTTCTGCATTTTATACCTGCCGTACCTGGAGGCCCCTCAGGGACAAAATGCAGACTGGGGGAATTGGGCTTCCTGTGGTTTTCGTCTGTTGTGTGACGATAATGGCGACCGAGTGCTTGGCCCGTTATCGAATGTGAGTCGTGATTTCGATCTCTAACTAGGACTCAGCTTCATGTAGCTCAAGTAAATACGCTCAGGAGACTGTTATCTCAATACTAGATGTTTGAAAGTTCACAAGACAGTTGGATATGCTGGTATTATATTTAATTTATACAATTATGACACAGTTTCGCCGAGCTATAAGCTTAATTAAGCGATGAATGTATTTATTCGGTCATTCAACTTTCAAGTCTTTTCCTTGAATTTCATTGCTAGTCTGCAGATTCTAGTCTGCAGATTCTAGTCTACAGATTCCAGTCTGCAGATTCTAGTCTGCAGATTCTAGTCTGCAGATTCCAGTCTGCGTTTTGTACCTGCCGATTGATAAACAAGCGAGCGACCATGAATCATGATGATTCAGCTGTACTACTCACCCAACCACCGTGCGTCAGAATTTGTCATTTTGTGCTGGAAAGTTAATTTTTAAAAATATAAAAATATTTCTATTGATTTTAATTTCATAAAAACGAAAAAAAGGAAAAAGTTCATAGAGACCATAAACAGGAAAAGGAACTAAAAGGAAAAAGAGCAAAATAATTTAAATGTAAATGAATCCCGCAAATGAATCCATGCAGCGTTGCGTGACGGAACTAAAAATGCTTGGTATGACGTCATTGTTCGTCTAAAACCCCTGTGCAGGGGAGGGAACGAATGCAGGATTCTAGAAGATCACATATACAGTAATAAAATGGAAATATTGAGCAAAAATACAACTATTATGTGGGAAAGAAAGCCTGTTTCTATTATTTGTAGCCACATTGGGCTCCAAGATACCATTTTTGCATGATTTGTTGTTGCTTCTCCCCTCCCTCCCCTCCCTGCATATTTCTTTGGGGAAGTACCCAACCTCGTTACCATGTACAGCCGTTCCAGACTTTAGTTGTGCTTTGCTTGCAGATTTTAGTTCGTTACTAAAACCAGGCCACAATGATGGTTTAAGAAGACACAAGAGACCAATGGATTACTGATGGTAAGTGTAACCTAACTATTGTAATGTCAGTAAATCGTGGTGTAATCGATCGATCGTTGTGATATAAACGACTGTTTGACTGTATTTCCGCTTTCACTTTGATCACATGAAGTCTTCATGAAAAGAACCCGAAAGAAACTGTCATGCGAATGAGGAAAAGTTCCACTTTTGTTGTACTACATATTACTTCGTTTATTCGAATCACGTCTATGTTCACAGTCTAGTACTAACCTCGAACTTGTTCACAATCACCAACCCACTATCTGATTATATTATGAACAAGACGCTCAATGAGCGTATACTCGGGCTTATGTGGACAATGTCAGTTGCGTGAGGATCAAAAGACCTGACAATGACTCATAGTTGCTTGACGAGGGAGCTGAATATGTATATATGTGTGGAGTTCATTTGATTTGCTTTTGAGTTTGAGTTCATTTGATTACGTTTTGACTTAGAGTTCAATAGATGATTTGCTTTAATTTTGATTTACCTTTTGGCCAGATCAACTACTTCTTTCACTTCTAGTCGTCGAAGACGATGGCTTAGGTCTTAGTATCTGCTCTGATCAACAGGCTTTTTGGAAAACCCGAAATTTTCACGACTTTATATTAAAGCCTTTGATTTTCCATCGAATTTGCTATTTAATGCACTTTCAAATCGATTACATCAATTGTTCGGAATGGTTTTCTTAATTGTCCAAGGCAGAACAGCAAGAAGAAAGTACCAATAGCGAACTTCTTTCTTCTCGTTCTTGTGATGCTTTTCTGATATCATTTTAGTCAAAATCAGAGTGAAAATATTTGGCCTAAAAAAAAAACAATACATCTGCTTGGAGCCGAAAGTTAGTTTTGTCGGACGTCCGCATTCAGAAAATAGATTTAGTGAAGTGAAGATTTCCCAGACCTTATACTGGAAGACTCCTTCTCTCTTCTTCATGGTGTGTTGATAGATTATAACTGTTTGAAAAAGAAACAAATACTAAGAGTGCGAATTGCGTACTGATGTTTGGTTGATGCTTAGGCCTTCGTCATCTCAACGGGGTACCCGTTTCTGGCGCCATCAATATGCAACAAGTGACCTCAAGTACGTTTGAAAACGTATGATATACGTCTTCGAACAATCGAAGATCTTTATCGATACTCATCGATACAAATAATCTTTCTCGTCATGCAACTATCATTGTCATATTAAATACCCGACTATACGCTCATTGAGCGTCTTCTTCTGTAACAGATCCCTGAAATCTAATGACGTTTTGATTTCGATTGTATTTTTGCCGTTCACTGACCTGTTTTGAGCGTTCTATTTAAAAACAATGTCAGTTGCGTGAGGAGAGACCTGATGATGACTGACAGTTGCGTGACGAGGGAGACTATAGACTCTTGCTCGATCGAGCTTTATTGCCATTGACAATATTTCATTGACAATGGATATATGGTCGAGAGCAAATTAAAATTAGCAACAAAAGGCCTACTCTGGGGTCCAATGTCGCCTAATAACAAACATGACATAGCGAGGTCATGATAGTTTTTGAGTTCATTTCATTTGATTTTCGGTTCATTTTTTGATGAGTTCGAGTTCGTGGAATGAAGTCGTAGAAAGCCCTTTCGAAAACGCTCGAGGAAGATTTAGAGTATGCGTATCCGGTATGTAGTAAGCGTATGCGTTTCGATGGCTTGCTTTTCAGTCTCGACTGCCTCGACTGTTTGCATGACTTCTGTACATATAGCTTTCCGTATTAGATGTAGTTACATCACTGGTCGTGAGTTCAATTATAAATACTCAAGGACATAACTGTACACGTACTATTACAATTAGCAACAAAAGGCCTACTCTGGGGTACAATGTCACCTAATATCAAACATGACATAGCGAACTAGAATCCTGACCTTTCGATAGCTTCAAGATTTACAGCTGCTTTCAAAACTAAGATTCAAATCTACTTGAGTCCTGTGTGTCGTTTGTCTTCCCTTATCTGCTTCAGGAGTAATCTTGAAACTCGATACGATCAAATACTTCGCATTCTATGACCATGAAAAAAAAAAAAAGAATTTGTATTTTATAACTCGGGCTTCCTTCGGAAGGGCCCGAGTAACTAGAATTGAACTTCCGGTACAAAGTCAGAAACCCTGGCTCTGTGTAATGATAATGGTGGTGATGGTGGTAGTGATACTCTCAAACTTGAAACAATATCACCTTTCCTCTGGGTCTACTCTTTAAATTTATATGTTTGAGGAGGGGAGGGGGGATTTGGTGGTGAACGATATGGAGCACTTGCCCCCCCCCCCCCTCCCCCCAATGGAAAATTCTGGCTACGCCCTTGCCCCTCATTCTATTTCCCTGTAAAATGTTCCCTGGCCTGAGATTAGTGATAAAACCCGATCGAATTATTATATAAACAGTACCAAAAAACAAGGACGAAACAACTGAACAATGATATATGTTTATATTCCATACGGCGAGCACTATTTCAAAAGCTATTGTTCTTGCTGTGCAAATTAATTGATGTCACGCAATGATTTCCACGTAATCAATTAATTTGAGTGTTTATATTAAAGTGTGCTTAGCTACCGATTAGTGTATTGCTTAAACCCCGTTATAAAAGGCTATTTACAAACGTTCAATTCCTACGTTGTATTACGCAATTTCACCGTAAATCGTGACGTGATTAGCCTGGAGATTTTGTCTTCAAACCGGGAGACCGGGAGTTGAGGTCCTAAATCTGAAGACTCCCGGCTAGGTCTGCAAACCAGTCTACAATACAGCCTTTGTTTTTGACTGGCAATAGGATGTTTTGTGAAATCTTTGTATGACACATTTATATTAATACAATGATAATGTTTATAAATAAAAACTATATTGTGCTGATTGGAGTAGCTACATGTATGTCCCGGGAGTATAGGGGCATTTGAACGCCTAAAATGACCCTAGGGTGGGGCATTTGAACGACTTTTGGTCCGGGGGAGGGGAATTTGAACAACCCAAAATCCAAAAGTTCAAATGCCCGGGGTTTGCCCGGGGGAGGTGTTGAAGCTTCGATTTGACCGGTACATAAGCTCATAGTCGTTTTCAAAAGTGATTTCGATTCGGCCTCGAGTTGCCCGGCGAGTTGATCGACTAACCTCTTAGTTCTTCTTTCGTAGTCCCGTTTGTTGTTGTCGTTGAGTGTCTGGTTTATCGTTATTTCTATGGCGTGGGCAATCGATAAAAATCGATATCGGAAAACAGATCGATAAATCGATATTTATCGATAAAATTAAGTTAAACGTTATCGATTATATCGATCAATCGATAAAAATCGATACTCACAACTTTTCTCGGAATTAACTTTATCGATTTTATCGATATTCACAATGCTTTCAAGTAGATTTGAATTCCCGATTTCTTGACACATTTTGGTTCGATAAATCGATGTTTTTAAAAAAATGCATGTGATTGAATTTACTCTATCTATGTTTATCATTAACTAGAACCAGAAAGATGTGACCTTAGACTAATCGAAAAACCCAATTATATTAAGACAGAGTCAAAAAAAAATTTTTAAACACAAACTTACCGCGACGCGTTATCGTGACCGGTTTTGCGCAAAACTTTCTAATCAAATTCCATTTCCGTTGCACAAGTTGCACACATTTTCTGAGTTATCGTTGTCGATAATTATCGATTACTCACAACAAATCCTTTTATCGATTTTTATCGATTACCGATAATTTTAGCTAATTTTTATCGATTTTATCGATTTTATCGATTGCAGTAGATACTGGTAAGAAGTCTGTAAGAAGTCTTTCTCTCTTTCTGTGTGTTTTGCTTTTTGACTTCGATTTCAGCACAGCATTGATCGATGATTCAGCTGTACTACTCACCCTACCACCGTGCGTCAGAATTTGTCACTGCGTGCTAGAAAACAAAATTTCTATTGATTTTAATTTCTTAAAACGAAAAAAGGAAAAAGATCATAGAGACCATAAACAGGAAAAGGAACTAAAAGGAAAAAGAGCAAAATAATTTAAATGTAAATGAATCCCGCAAATGAATCCATGCATCGTTGCGTGACGGAACTAAAAATGCTTGGTATGACGTCATTGTTCGTCTAAAACCCCTGTGCAGGGGAGGGAACGAATGCAGGATTCTAGAAGATCACATATACAGTAATAAAATGGAAATATTGAGCAAAAATACAACTATTATGTGGGAAAGAAAGCTGTTTCTATTATTTGTAGCCACATTGTGCTCGGAGATCCATTTTTGCATGATTTGTTGTTGCTTCTCCCCTCCCTCCCCTCCCTGCATATTTCTTTGGGGAAGTACCCAACCTCGTTACCATGTACAGCCGTTCCAGACTTTAGTTGTGCTTTGCTTGCAGATTTTAGTTCGTTACTAAAACCAGGCCACAATGATGGTTTAAGACTAAAGACACAAGAGACCAAGTGATTACTGATGGTAAGTGTATCCTAACTATTGTAATGTCAGTAAATCGTGGTGTAATCGATCGATCGTTGTGATATAGACGACTGTTTGACTGTATTTCCGCTTTCACTTTGATCACATGAAGTCTTCATGAAAAGAACCCGAAAGAAACTGTCATGCGAATGAGGAAAAGTTCCACTTTTATTGTACTACATATTACTTCGTTTATTCGAATCACGTCTATGTTCACAGTCTAGTACTAACCTCGAACTTGTTCACAATCACCAACCCTCTATCTGATTACATTATGAACTATAATTTAACTTCCGGTACAAAGTCAGAAACCCTGGCTCTGTGTAATGATAATGGTGGTGATGGTGGTAGTGATACTCTCAATCTTGAAACAATATCGCCTTTCCTCTGGGTCTACTCTTTAAATTTATATGTTTGAGGAGGTGAGGGGGGATTTGGTGGTGAACGATATGGAGTGTGACCCCCCCCCCCCTCCCCCCCCCAAGAAAATTCTGGCTAACACCCTTGCCCCTCATTCTATTTCCCTGTAAAATGTTTTCTGGCCTGGCCTGGGTTTAGTGATAAAACCCGATCGAATTATTATAAACCGTACCAAAAAAACCCGAACTAAACAACTGAATAATGATATATGTTTATATTCCATACGGCGAGCACTATTTCAAAAGCTATTGTTCTTGCTGTGCAAATTAATCGATGTCACGCAATGATTTCCACGTAATCAGTTAATTAGAGTGTTTATATTAAGTGTGCATAGCTACCGATTAGTGTATTGTTTAAACCCCGTTATAAAAGGCTATCTAGAAACGTTCAATTCCTACGAAATTTGGCACAAACTATCTGGGATCTTTGAACTCAAATACCATGTCGAAGTGAGCTATTCTTTGTTCCAGAACTCCCCGTACAATTGCCCGGGTACAAATATTAATCTTCGGTGCGATCTGGTACGGTCGAGTTAAGCTCTGAAACCCAGAGCATTCATTTCAAACGATAAATTACTATAAAGAGCAAGATCAAGATGATGATTTGGAGAATTATAGTCGTTTTCAAAAGTGATTTCGACCTCGAGTTGCCCGGCGAGTTGATCGACTAACCTCTTAGTTCTGGAGCTTCTGTCGTAGTCCTTTGTTGTTGTTGTTGAGTGTCTGGTTTGTCGTTATTTCTATGAGTAGTTTTAGTATTAAGATTGCCTGACAGCACATAAGGTATGGTAATTCCAAGACCTTCGCCTCGTATTTGCCAAGCTAACAGTACTAAAAGCACAATCCCTGGACACGCGACCATGGCCTTGATGCATAATCTTCTTCGTCGGTTAGAGTGATGCATCGGTACTATCTGTGCAGTAGATATACTGGTAAGAAGTCTGTCTCTCTTTCTGTGTGTTTCTTTTTTTGACTTCGATTTCAGCAGAGCATTGATAAACAAGCGAGCGACCATATCATGATGATTCAGCTGTACTACTCACCCTACCACCGTGCGTCAGAATTTGTCATTTTGTGCCAGAAAAGTTAATATTTAAGTTGACAAAATAAAATATTTCTATTGATTTTAAATTCATAAAAACGAAAAAAGGAAAAAGTTCATAGCGACCATAAACAGGAAAAGGAACTAAAAGGAAAAAGAGAAAAATATTTTAAATGTAAATGAATTCCGCAAATGAATCCATGCAGCATTGCGTGACGGAACTAAAAATGCTTGGTATGACGTCATTGTTCGTCTAAAACCCCTGTGCAGGGGAGGGAACGAATGCAGGATTCTAGAAGATCACATATACAGTAATAAAATGGAAATATTTAGCAAAAATACAACTATTATGTGGGAAAGAAAGCCTGTTTCTATTATTTGTAGCCACATTGTGCTCCGAGATCCATTTTTGCATGATTTTTTGTTGCTTCTCCCCTCCCTCCCCTCCCTGCATATTTCTTTGGGGAAGTACCCAACCTCGTTACCATGTACAGCCGTTCCAGACTTTAGTTGTGCTTTGCTTGCAGATTTTAGTTCGTTACTAAAACCAGGCCACAATGATGGTTTAAGAAGACATAAGAGACCAATGGATTACTGATGGTAAGTGTAACCTAACTATTGTAATGTCAGTAAATCGTTGTGTAATCGATCGATCGTTGTGATATAGACGACTGTTTGACTGTTTTTCCGCTTTCACTTTGATCACATGAAGTCTTCATGAAAAGAACCCGAAAGAAACTGTCATGCGAATGAGGAAAAGTTCCACTTTTGTTGTACTACATATTACTTCGTTTATTCGAATCACGTCTATGTTCACAGTCTAGTTCTAACCTCGAACTTGTTCACAATCGATCACCAACCCTGATGACATTATGAACTAGAATTGAACTTCTGGTACAAAGTCAGAAACCCTGGCTCTGTGTAATGATAATGGTGGTAGTGATACTCTCAAACTTGAAACAATATCGCCTTTCCTCTGGGTCTACTCTTTAAATTTATATGTTTGAGGAGGGGAGGGGGGATTTGGTGGTGAACGATATGGAGTGTGAATCCCCCACCCCCAAGAAAATTCTGGCTAACGCCCTTGCCCCCCATTCTATTTGCCTGTAAAATGTTCCCTGGCCTGGGATTAGTGATAAAACCCGATCAAATTATTATAAACAGTACCCCCCAAAAAACGAACTAAACAACTGAACAGTGATATATAGAGATTATTACATGTTAAGATCATGCCCGGCCATGCCAATCGATAAAAATCGATCATCGGAAAGTAATCGAATTCATCGATATTAATCGATAATAATCATTTGATTAGTATTGATTGATATCGGTAATCGATGATAATCGATACTCACAACCCAAGTGTCCTTGATTATATCGATTATTATCGAATATTATCGATTATCATCGATTTCTAAAATTCACCACGGCGAATATGATACGTGATCTACAGATGTAAATAGATCGCGTATGTTCGACACCGGTCACTGTGAAATCTGCCGTTCCGCTTGAAGTGTTTTTTTAGTTAACGTTGAGCTATAATATTATGATTTATGTACGAGAGGCACTTACAAGTCTTCAATAAAATATGTTGTGTTATAGCATGCTCTCTCTAGTTAATGTACAGCCACATATCAAGGATTTCTAAGCATCGATGAAAATCGATAATTATCGATAGAAATCGATGAAAATCGATACTCACACATTTTTACGTGATCGATTTTCATCGATTTCCAATAATAATCGATTGATTAGTATCGATTGTTATTGATTATTATCGATTATCGGAATTATCGATTGGTATGGCCGGGGATCATGATATTGTTTTTATTCACGAGATTGACGAACGAGCGAGTCTTCGAGCGAGTGAGTGATTTGTCATTAAAATCGAGTGAATAAAAACAATATCATGATCTTAACTGGGATCTTTGAACTCAACTGAATACCATGTCGAAGTGAGCTTTCTTTGTTCCAGAACTCCCCGTACAATTGCCCTGATACAAATATTAATCTTCGGTGCGATCTGGTACGGTCGAGTAGCACTATTAAAGCTCTGAAACCCAGAACATTTATTTCAAGCGATAAATTCCTATAAAGAGTAAGATCAAGATGATGATTTGGAGAATTATAGTCGTTTTCAAAAGTGATTTCGGCCTCGATCGACGTACCTCTTAGTTGTGCTCCCCTGAAAATGATTGATGTACTGAAATAGCATTTCCTGCTTTCTGAGAGTAGTTCAATTCAACAAGTTGATATTGTTAATAATTATTAGTTAATAATAATAAATTATTACATTGTAGATAATATCTAAACATCAGAATAATCAATATGGGCACAAACGTTTTTGACCCCCCTCACCAATTTTATAAAACTTTTCCCCCCCTCCCAAAAGGTGGTTGAAACTTTTCAAGCCCCCCTCTCCCATTTACCACCCCCCCCCCCCTCCCCCTCCCTTACCCATAATTAATGACCACTCCCTAAAGTAATGGTCCCGTTCAATACTGAAACTTATATGTCCTCTTACATGTAAGTGAGATGCGGATGGAACAGCCCAAGTGCAGGACTAGCCATCACAGTCTGCTAATACGGTATTACAGTGCGACTACACCAACCAAGGCCACCCAAGTTGCAAGCCCCTAGGGGGTGGGAGGTGTTCCCCTGAAAATTTTTGATGTAAAATAGCATTTCCTGTCTTCTGAGAGTACGGTAAACTGCCGCTTATAAGCCCCCCTGTTTATAAGGCTCCCCGGTTATAGGCCCACATACTTTTTCAAAAAAAAAACATGCATGCTGGTTATATGCCTTTAGGTATCAGGGTACCCCTACCGACCGGTATGCATTCAAGTCGCTTTTTAAAACACAGAATCCGTGCATATATACAGTAATACTAGGCTAACCATAGGTCAAAAATTGCGACCTCCGAATTCGAAAACCAAGACAAATTGACAATCCTCCATGTACGTAAAAATGTTTTGATTTCGCGATCGTTTCTTGTCCATTTCAGCCGTGGGAACGGTCCATTCTGATTGGTTGAGTTTTACAGAGATGTGATTGCCGCTGTCATGTTACATAGGAGGCTAGTTATTGCAAGCCCGTGTACTACTGAACAGTTTTAGAAATCTATTGACATATAATTAATTTATAAGCCATCTACGCTTCGCTCCAACGGCAATTATTATCACTGAAGAAAGACATTAGTATCAATCAATAAAAATCAACATACACTTTTTTTCTTTATCAATGTACGTACTTTATCGATTTCAGTCAGTATTCATTTTGCTACACTTATGAACGGTCTCTTATGAACACCTATATCATGAATTTAGAATAAAGTTTGGTACGGTTGGCGGCACGATAAACGAACGAGCTGTTAGGCAGATAATTCAGTGACAATGTCTCTGCATCTGGGATGACTTGGTTTCCAAGAGCGGTCCACAGTGTTGCGGTCCACAGTGACAATCAGTGCAGCGACTTAGCACACAACAGAGCTGAAAGACTAATATAATAACATTGCCTTCCCCTCGATATGTTGCTAACTAAAGCGATCGTCAACAATAAATGAAGATCTTTACATAATTCCATCGAAGAATCGGATATAAAGTACGAGCAAAAAGGCTTCGAATCCACTCTGAACTCTGAACACGAGATCGCGAGTCACAAATGCCCAAATGAACGACGGGACAGGGGCGGATCCAAGTTTTTGTCAAACAGGGGGTTGTGTTGCGGCCGTTGTGTTGTGTGAGCGGCAAAGCCGCGAACTACTAGGGGGGTGTGGGGGTATGCCCCCCCAGAAAATTTTGAAATCTACAAGCTCTAAAATGCAATTTTTAGAGATCTGGAGTTGTTTTATTGACACAACAAAACTCAATTTTCAGTAAAATTTTGAGTTTATTGGACATCCAACAAAGATGCTTGGAAGAGTCTTGTTGGGTGAGCTTACAAGTATTTAGGCTTCACATACGTTTTTGACGCTAAAAACGGCAGGTTCTTTCAGCTGTTATCAGTCAAACCGGCCTCGAAGTAGAACGGTCGTGTAAACAGTGTGAATTAATTATATTATTCTTACGAGGGAGAGAGCTGAAAGTGCAAGAGAGACCTACGGACAGACATATCTATACAAGCGGTACTGATTAAAAAAATAGCCATAGGGGGGGTTGCAACTCCCAGAACCCTCCCCCTGGATCCGCCCCTGCGGGAACGTACGATATATGACGTCAGGGCAAAAGTCACGTGAAAAAAATATTTCTCCACCCACTGAAAAACACAAATCGAGAATCGAGCTGGCATCTGAATACACAGGAAGCCCAACCAAAGATTAGTTTTGCTCCCAGTTCGCTCGCTGGGGCTCGCTCACTGGTCGCAAAAATGGAAATATTCGGAGCAAAAATACAACTATTATGTGGGAAAGAAAGCCTGTTTCTATTATTTGTAGCCACATTGGGCTCCGGGATACATTTTTGCATGATTTGTTGTTGCTTCTCCCCTCCCTCCCCTCCCTGCATATTTCTTTGGGGAAGTACCCAACCTCGTTACCATGTACAGCCGTTCCAGACTTTAGTTGTGCTTTGCTTGCAGATTTTAGTTCGTTACTAAAACCAGGCCACAATGATGGTTTAAGAAGACACAAGAGACCAATGGATTACTGATGGTAAGTGTAACCTAACTATTGTAATGTCAGTAAATCGTGGTGTAATCGATCGATCGTTGTGATATAAACGACTGTTTGACTGTACTTCCGCTTTCACTTTGATCACATGAAGTCTTCATGAAAAGAACCCGAAAGAAACTGTCATGCGAATGAGGAAAAGTTCCACTTTTGTTGTACTACATATTACTTCGTTTATTCGAATCACGTCTATGTTCACAGTCTAGTTCTAACCTCGAACTTGTTCACAATCACCAACCCACTATCTGATTACATTATGAACTAGAATTGAACTTCCGGTACAAAGTCAGAAACCCTGGCTTTGTGTAATGATAATGGTGGTGATGGTGGTAGTGATACTCTCAATCTTGAAACAATATCGCCTTTCCTCTGGGTCTACTCTTTAAATATATATGTTTGAGGAGGGGAGGGGGGATTTGGTGGTGAACGATATGGAGTGTGCCCCCCCCCCCCCCCCCCCCCCCCCCCCAAGAAACTTCTGGCTAACGCCCTTGCCCCTCATTCTATTTCCCTGTAAAATGTTCCCTGGCCTGGGATTAGTGATAAAACCCGATCAAATTATTATAAACAGTACCAAAAAAACAAGAACGAAACAACTGAACAATGATATATGTTTATATTCCATACGGCGAGCACTATTTCAAAAGCTATTGTTCTTGCTGTGCAAATTGATCGATGTCACGCAATGATTTCCACGTAATCAATTAATTTGAGTGTTTATATTAAAGTGTGCTTATTAAGCTACCGATTAGTGAATTGTTTAAACCCCGTTATAAAAGGCTATCTTAATGGAAACGTTTAAAATTTGGCACAAACTATCTGGGATCTTTGAACTCAACTGAATACCATGTCGAAGTGAGCTTTCTTTGTTCCAGAACTCCCCTGTACAATTGCCCTGGTACAAGTATAAATCTTCGGTGCGATCTGGTATGGTCGAGTAGCACTATTAAAGCTCTGAAACCCGGAACATTCATTTCAAGCGATAAATTACTATAAAGAGTAAGATCAAGATGATGATTTGGAGAATTATAGTTGTTTTCAAAAGTGATTTCGGCCTCGATCGATGTACCTCTTAGTTGTGCTCCCCTGAAAATGTTTGATGTACTGAAATAGCATTTCCTGCTTTCTGAGAGTAGTTCAATTCAGCAAGTTGATATTGTTAATAATTATTAGTTAATAATAATAAATTATTACATTGTAGATAATATCTAAACATCAGAATAATCAATATGGGCACAAACGTTTTTGACCCCCCTCACCAATTTTATAAAACTTTTCCCCCCTCCCAAAAAGGTGGTTGAAACTTTTCAATCCCCCCTCCCATTTACCACCCCCCCCCCCCCCTCCCTTACCCATAATTAATGACCACTCCCTAAAGTAATGGTCCCGTTCAATACTGAAACTTATATGTCCTCTTACATGTAAGTGAGATGCGGATGGAACAGCCCAAGTGCAGGACTAGCCATCACAGTCTGCTAATACGGTATTACAGTGCGACTACACCAACCAAGGCCACCCAAGTTGCAAGCCCCTAGGGGGTTGGAGGTGTTGAAAATTTTTGATGAAAAATAGCATTTCCTGTCTTCTGAGAGTACGGTAAACTGCCGCTTATAAGCCCCCCTGTTTATAAGGCTCCCCGGTTATAGGCCCACATACTTTTTCAAAAAAAACCATGCATGCTGGTTATATGCCTTTAGGTATCAGGGTACCCCTACCGAGCTGTATGCATTCAAGTCGCTTTAACACAGAATCCGTGCATTTAAAGGGGGACTCTGATGAAAATCGTTCGCAATTTAATTTAGCTGAAACTTCACTGAAATAATCTCAAAGAGCCATACAATTACTGGTTAAAGTGTTTTCTCAAAATTCGTAAGGGAAGTCTTACATTTTTATGAATCTTTAGAAGTTTATAGTACATACGCGTTTTAGATATATGTCAAGATCAACAAATTTTCAGATAGCGTTATACGGCGAGGTTCCAGATAGCCGCATTTTATCGGAAATTCAAGATCATTATCTCTATGCTCTCTAGAGATATCAATAATTATCAAAAATATATTGTTCTTTACTAATCAGTTAATAACTCATGAAATTATTAAAATATCAAAAATTGCTCCGCACGGAGTTGGTCTACAACGTGTAAGCTACGAATTTTAAAGCTGAAATTAGTTTTTGTTTTATCAATAAGTTTGTAAAAATATTTACATGTTTTGAAAGCGAATTTATCAGTCCATCTCTAGTTGAGAAATACATTTTGCAAGAGAAAGAAACTATAAGAAACAACCAAAAAAACGTACCTGTCTCTTGCGAAAATCTCGGGGGTTGGAGATCGCCAGGGGTTGGATCTCGGGGGTTGGATTGAATCTCGGGGGTTGGAGATCGCCAGATTAAAAATGCCTGGGCAACGATGTTTTATTGAAAATACTTGTGGGTTTGTTTTGGTTCTCATCTTTTTTTGTTTCTCTAGATTGAAAACACCTGGAAAACGATTTTTTTTTGGGTTCTCCATATCGAAAACACCTGCATGGAAAACGTTTTTGTTGTTTCTCCAGATTGAAAACACCTGGAAAACGTTTTTGGGGGTTCTCCATATCGAAAACACCTGCATGGAAAACGTTTTTTTTTTTGGTTCTCCAGATTGAAAACACCTGGAAAACGATTTTTTTTTGGGTTCTCCATATCGAAAACACCTGCATGGAAAACGTTTTTGTTGTTTCTCCAGATTGAAAACACCTGGAAAACGTTTTTGGGGGTTCTCCATATCGAAAACACCTGCATGGAAAACGTTTTTTTTTTGGTTCTCCAGATTGAAAACACCTGGAAAACGATTTTTTTTTGGGTTCTCCATATCGAAAACACCTGCATGGAAAACGTTTTTGTTGTTTCTCCAGATTGAAAACACCTGGAAAACGTTTTTGGGGGTTCTCCATATCGAAAACACCTGCATGGAAAACGTTTTTTTTTTGGTTCTCCAGATTGAAAACATCTGGGAAACATTTTTTTTGGTTCGCCAGATTGAAAACACCTGCATGGAAAACGTTTTTGTTGTTTCTCCAGATTGAAAACACCTGGAAAACGTTTTTGGGGGTTCTCCATATCGAAAACACCTGCATGGAAAACGTTTTTTTTTTTGGTTCTCCAGATTGAAAACACCTGGAAAACGATTTTTTTTTTGGGTTCTCCATATCGAAAACACCTGCATGGAAAACGTTTTTGTTGTTTCTCCAGATTGAAAACACCTGGAAAATGTTTTTGGGGGTTCTCCATATCGAAAACACCTGCATGAAAACGTTTTTTTTTGGTTCTCCAGATTGAAAACACCTGGGAAACGTTTTTGTTTGGTTCGGAAAAAAATAGTATCTGGGAAACGTTTTTTTGGGGGGGATTGGGATGTTCGGAAAACAAGTTGTCTGGGAGAAGTTATTTGGACTGACAAGGTCAGTTTTCTTGGTGACATTTCGGTGTTTCTTTCCTCCGGAGAAATAATTTTTTGAAGGTCGACAAGTCGGCTAAAAATCTGCCGTGTCCATCCACAGGACCTCCACAGGCGTTTGCTTTGCAGTTACCTGGGTTACCTGTGGGCTCATTGTTCTTGATTGTTCTTGATCTATGTTTTCAAATGCGCATGCGTTATATTTCGTCCAATCAGCATCGACTCAAATGGCTGCCTTCTCGGGAGAGGACCGAAACCGAGGAGCTCTGGGAACGAGAATGACAACTTACCTGCCACATTAATTTTGCCCGGCGGTAATAAATAAAGAGAAACCATACAACCACAAGTTTGCCCCGTTTTATTTGGTTTCAAAACACGTGTAAAGCTCATAAAGTATTACATTAAAGGAGCACTGTCACGACGCGCGCATGCGTCAATTTTAATGATATTCAGATATTTTAATGATATGCCTCAGAGGTCAACGAACTCGTCTGTTTACGAAGAGAATCGCGCCAGTAAATTTCAATGTTGTGTTTTGAAAGTGTTTTACGATCACGTTTTCGCAGTGTTTCCAACTTATTCAGAATATACAACCTATACAGCGTGTGACCTAAATATTTCATGAAATAAGTACTTATTATAGCGACTTCTGGTGAAGGAACGTCGATAAATAGCAGACAATCCGAGGTGACAAGTCAGATCTCAAGATTGAAGCCAAGATTCGCGCATGCGCGTGTCGTGACAGTGCCCCTTTAAAAAAACAAGTCAATATCAACTAGTTCGGTAGTCTTCAAGTACGATACTGTTAGATGGGCAAAAGTGTGCTATGGGCAAAATGTGCGCGATGGGCAGAAAATGCAAAAAAGGGCAAAAACTGCGCGATATCCCAGATGTACAGACATAAACAACAGCTGGAAATGATAGAGAATTTCAAGTGCATTCGTACCATCAACTCAGTTTTCATGGTAAGCAAATACGGATTTTTATAACCACAAAAGATCTACAAATTGCGGAATAAAAAAATACGCGAAAATTGCACATTTTTTCCGGTACAGTTCGAAAAAATCGGCATATAATTTTTAATATTGCATCAACCAAAAAACGGTTCCTGTTTCTGAATGCACCTTGTTTTTACTATAAAACTACACATTTTTGTCGTGATTGGATAATTAGTTTTCGAGAAAATGGCTAAAAAGTATCGTGAGAATTTTATGTTACGCTCTTGTACACCAACTCCGTGCGGAGGGCCCCCTCCCCTACCCATAATTAATGACCACTCCCTAAAGTGATGGTCATATACACTGCATAGCTACTGACGGTCATATACACTGCATAGCTACTGATGCAGGGTCATATACACTGCATAGCTACTGACGGTCATATACACTGCATAGCTACTGATGGTCATATACACTGCATAGCTACTGACGGTCATATACACTGCATAGCTACTGACGGTCATATACATTGCATAGCTACTGACGGTCATATACACTGCATAGCTACTGATGGACATTTATCTAATATTTCTATATCATAGAATTTAGCATGTGGATTTATACCTTTTGACATAACATGTATCTCTTTCTGTTTTGTGTTTGCAAACGTTTTTTAGCCATCCGAAAGTATAGGGTACCAGACTGAAAGTTTGAAAGTAACGGGGGCCGTTAGAGTACAAACACTAAAACCGTGAAACAGTACAAACTATTTAGCGCTAAATAGCACCAATGAAACAGTAGAAAACAAAAGACATTGCACTATTTAGTGCTCATTAAAGTTTCGCTTTCCACTGTAAGTAATGACTGGGTACTAGTCTGGTTTCGAGTCGAACGAGTATCGTAAAGTTGATCCTTGATTTGTTTATTGTCGTTGGCCAGAGCATCTACCTGAAGAGATAGATTCTTAACAGCTGTTAGGAGTCCCTGAATGTTTGTTGCGGGGTCTGTTGTTGCCTGTAGGCTTTAGAAGCAAAAGTTGATAGTACGAACAGTGTGTGAAGATTTCAGTGTATGTAATTTATTGATATGCCTTTTTTGTACAAATATCAGAAACAATGGAGTTTACCGTGGAACAGCTCAACTACTTTAGAGTATGTAACATCGCCTTGAGTATCGTCCCAGAAGGTCTACGAACGATTTTCAAGCAAGAATGGGACGCTTTATACACAGCTACGCCGCACGGTCAGTGGATCGATACGCCAATCAATTACACGTCTTTCTATGCAATGGAATCCAAAAGGAATCGCAGTCGTAACAACCGCCTTCTAGGAAATATGATCAGTGGAGACAGGAGAGAATGGGACTGCACTTGCTTGTTTTACGCAATCATGTATTCAGACAGTGTAGGACCAACGTTATCACCCATAGTGAAGACCAACGTCGATGATTTACGAGAAATCCGCAACGAAGTCGCCCACAATAATGATGCAAGTCTAACCGATGCAGAATTCCAAGCATCCATTCAGAAGATTACAACTGCATTTAACACATTGACGCTTGATACGACCAGAGTTAATGAAATGAAACTCCAGACAAGCTTTCCTACAAAGGAGCTGGACAACATCAAACAGGAGCTTAAGAACATCAAGAAGGACTTGGAAGATGAAAAGAAACGAAATGCAAAACCAAGTTGTTTTTGTGTGTTGCCTCCTAAACCTTCACATGACACCATTGATCGAATGGAAGAAGTTGGAAGGATTTATGAAGAGATGAACAGACTATCAAGTGAAAAGAAGGGAGAGACAACGATGGTTTATCTGTCTGGCAATCCGGGCTGCGGTAAGAGTGTGTTGGCAAGACAGATTGGAGATAAGTACTTTGATGACACCACAGCGGATCTCAAGTTCATTACGACGATTAATGCCTCTAACATGGACACACTGTTTCAGTCGTATGTTGGATTTGCAGGCAAATTAAATTGTCATCCAGAGTGTATAACAAATATTGCGACATCGAAAGATCTTTCCAAAGAGGATCAAATTATTCAGCTGAAAACTCTTGCTGATAAACAAGTAGCCAAGTATTCTTCGTGGCTGATGATTGTAGACAACGTGATCGATCTGAAATCGTTTTCGAAGTACTGGCCACAGAGTGGTGAGAAGATCAGTGGTAAGGGTCAGATCCTGGTCACCACCCAAGACAGCCCTTCTATTGCTCTTAGTTCTCATTGTCTACATGTTTCTCTAAGTCCCGGAATGACGCATGATGACGCAATGGAGTTACTTTCTAGAGTATCAGGCTTGAGAGATGAGGACGAGATGCTGTTAAAAGCAGCTAGAGTCTTAGATTTCCAACCACTTGCGTTATCTTGCGCAGGTGTTTCCGTGCACAGCGCACTCACTACGAACAAACTGTTTACATGGCCACAATACCTGGAAAAACTGGAGAAAGGAAAACGTGAAATAACTGAGAAGGTATATCAGAGAACAAGCTTGATTTATACCACGACCATGACGGCAGCAGTCAATTTGTCCGTGGAAAGAGAAATTGTTGAAGAAAAGATTATGTTGCATGCGTTTGAGTTTCTGTCAGCTATAGCTCCAGAGCCCATCCCATTGCATTACGTCGTTCAGTACGTGATGAAGTGTATGACCGATCAAGACGAAGATGAAGTGGCTTCCAGAATTTGTTCTTCATCTTTAGTATTGTCATCCTTTGAAGATGCGAAAGTGATTAGCGTTCATCAAGTGGTCCATCACTGTTTGCGAAATAACCAAGGACGATTGAAGGAAGTGGACATGTTTGTTGTGATTTCTGCTTTTTCGCAACTGACACGTTTTGACATGGAATCCGCTGACCATTTTATTGTGACAAGACAACTCGTGAATCACATGACAACAATTTGCAGAACGACTTGAATCCTACGTTGAGCAGCTTCAAAGTGCTAGCTTTCTAATCAACGACGATAGCTTTTTATTATCTTTGAGATCAGTAGGGAAGATTTGTAAAGAGCATGGCAAATATGAACCTGCCAAAAGTGTTTATCAATTACGCCTGGCAATAGCGCTAAGTGTACGTGACATGGAAAATATCCAAAAAGTGCCACTGATATCCAAAGTGAAAGATATTCTATATGCAGTAAAGCATTCCGATTATGACAAATACATTGGTAATATTCCACACCATGAAACCAATGGTTCTGTAGCTGCTGCACTCAACGACCTTGGTGGTACTTTCAATAAACTGGGACAATACAATGAAGCGAAAACACACTTCGACAAAGCCCTTGTCATTGAAAAAACAGCGTATGATGAAAATCATCCATCGATAGCTACAACACTGAACAACCTTGGTCTTACTTTCTATGAACTGGGACAATACGATGAAGCGAAAACACACTTCGACAAAGCCCTTGTCATTGAAAAAACAGCGTATGATGAAAATCATCCATCGATAGCTACAACACTGAACAACCTTGGTCTTACTTTCTCTAAACTGGGACAATACGATGAAGCGAAAACACACTTCGACAAAGCCCTCGTCATTTATAAAACAGCGTATGGTGAAAGTCATCCATCGATAGCTACAATACTGAACAACCTTGGTCTTACTTTCTATGAACTGGGACAATACGATGAAGCGAAAACACACTTCGACAAAGCCCTTGTCATTGAAAAAACAGCGTATGGTGAAAATCATCCATTGATAGCTACAACACTGAACAACCTTGGTCTTACTTTCTCTAAACTGGGACAATACGATGAAGCGAAAACACACTACGAAACAGCCCTCGTCATTAGGAAAACAGCGTATGGTGAAAGTCATCCATCGATAGCTACAACACTGAACAACCTTGGTCTTACTTTCTATGAACTGGGACAATACGATGAAGCGAAAACACACTTCGAAACAGCCCTCGTCATTAGGAAAACAGCGTATGGTGAAGGTCATCCATCGATAGCTACAACACTGAACAACCTTGGTGCTACTTTCTATAAACTGGGACAATACGATGAAGCGAAAACACACTACGAAACAGCCCTCGTCATTTCTAAAACAGCGTATGGTGAAAATCATCCACTTACTGTTAAGATAAGTAACAACCTCAAACATTGCAAAAGTTGAAAACACATCACCGTCCAAATGTGCAATAACATGATGGATGCATGGCCACATCCTTATCATATAAATATAATTGTATATATAATATACACTCGATTGCAGAAACGTTGTAGTAAGTTATACATTTATACAAATATCTAATGATGCAAAATGTTAAACAATGCTAAAATACAACTGTTTAGCACAAAATTGTGCTGAAAATTATTGTGTTGTCCTTTCTAGATCCGAGAAGTACATATTCTTATTGATGTTTCTGACATATTACAAGAAAATAAGTAAATAATTATATGTTTCACACTTTGTATCTCATTAGATATTTGTATAAATGTATACTATGTACAATGTTTCTGCAAACGTCAGTGTATATACCCTGTATTATGGTCTCTTGATATACCAGATATATGAATGAATGAATGAACTTTATTTAGACACGGAATCAAAATCACTAAAATTAAAATTAATTACAAAGTGCTCTCCCTTTGAGCCATATATCATATTTTTATGAGAATTATATATTATACTCTGTTAGTTACAGCAGCTATTCAGATAATTAATCTTTCATATGAATTAAGTTTGCGCGTGTTCCTGCAAACAAGTATAGCTATCAGTATAGATCTTGCTTCTTGACTACTTTGTAAAATATATTATACTCTGTTAGTTACAGCAGCTATTCAGATCATTAATAAGTGGGAGGGAGGGCTGCTATGTTTGGGGGCAGGGTCACGATGTTTGAAGCGCCACTTTGGGGAGGGCCATAATTAATCTTTCATATGAATTAAGTTTGTGCATGTTCCTGCAAACGAGTACTAGCTATCAGTATAGATCTTGCTTCTTGACTACTTTGTAAAATATATAATATACTCTGTTACTGGTGCAGCAGCTATTCAGATAATTTCTTTAATATAAATAGTTTGCGCGTGTTCCTGTAAACGAGTAAGTATCAGTATAGATCTTGCTTCTTGACTACTTTGTAAAATATATTATACTCTGTTAGTATACAGCAGCTATTCAGATAATTTCTTTAAAGGGGGACTCTGACAAAAATCGTTCGAAATTTAATTTAGCTCAAACTTCATTGAAATAATCCCAAAGAGCCATACAATTACTGGTTAATGTGTTTTCTCAAAATTCATATGGGAAGTATTACATTTTTATGAATATAGAAAGTGTCAGTGAGGTCATCTACTCAACCCAAACAATCAACACGGCTTCGCTCCATACATTTCTTTGTGATTAGTTTCTTGAATGATTTTATTTCTATGAAGCTAAAAGTTTGGGTGAAGGAGTTTTCTTACATTATTTGTGCTTAGGATTGATTGTCTGACCAGTTTTGTTCAATGCAGAGCTGTTATCTGAACAATACATTGATATATTTTGATCACAAAACTACAAAGAAATGTATGGAGCTGAATGTTGGGTTGAGTAGATGACGTCACTGACTCCTCTAAAGATTCATCAAAATATAGTACTTCCCTCTGGAATATCGAAAAAAAAAAATTAACTGGTGATTATTAGACCCTTGAAGAATTATTCAATGAAGTTTCAGCTAAATTAAATTTCGAACGATTTTCGTCCAAGTAGCACTTTAATATAAATAGTTTGCATGTGTTCCTGTAAACGAGTACTAGACTATAGTATAGATCTTGATTATACTTTGTAAAATATATTATACTCTGTTTAAGTTAGTTTGTGTGGATTGTGGTATTAGCTCATATTGTATATAGTACATAAAGAGCAAGATCAAGATGATGATTTGGAGAATTAAGTTAATGTACCGGTCACCATGCCCGGCGAGGAGGGAATTTGACAATCAAGGTCTTCCCGGGGGTGGGGAATTTGACCACCGCATGGGAGGGGGTGGGGGAATTTGAACAAGTTGCCTCGATTTCATGTTATGTTGAAAATAATGGCAGGCCTAACTGAGCTGGAGGTAAAATTATCAACACTAGAAGACTTTAAAGGGGAAAAATATGATTTTATTAGCAAGTGATTGCAGAACAATGGAATGGAAAAGCTGTGCTCTGTATTTGAAGGTATTTTAATATTGTTATTGTAAATATTAAATTTAGTTGGAAAGGCAAAGACCACGGTAGACACGTACAAGACAGAGAAACAGTCAGAATTTGATGTCAAATAAATTTCCGTTAAATCTCACTTCTGAAAAAAAAGAATGCTTGGTGAATGCCGCGTGGCTTGTAGATTGTAGATAATTCTAGAGGAGGAAGTGTTTACAGACTTTTATACAAACCCATACCTGCCACCCCCCCCCCCCCCTCAAATCTTGAGACTGGAAAAATAGGCTAAAATAGCGTGCGTATGGTTTTGGATCGCCTGATAAACGAGCGTTCACATATTCTAATATCGAAAAAGATCGTTACGTTGTATTACGCAATTTCACCGTAAATCGTGACGTGATTAGCCGGGAGATTTTGTCTTCAAACCGGGAGACCGGAAGTTGAGGTCCAAAATCTGAAGACTCCCGGCTAGGTCTGCAAACCAGTCTACAATACAGCCTTTGTTTTTGACTGGCAATAGGATGTTTAGTTTTACTGTAGAGACTACAGTTAAGGACACATCATTAAGATTAACGCTTTGTTAATTTTTATTAATATGGTAACCATGGTGACATCATACTTGACCTTTGAACTGAAGGTTTGATAAATAACTTTCAAGTCCTCGGGAGTATGGAAAAATGTTGATGTATTGGATTATTAAACATTCTATATGATACTATATGCCTTCAAGTTTATTGCTCCAATTAGATATCATGAAATAATATTATAACAAAGAAGAAATTAAAGAGTATCAAATTTCATGTGTACCTTAATGAGACTTCCACACAAGTTAAACAAATTTTCTAATTAGTCCAAGAGACTACACACTAATTCTGATTTATTCACATAGAAATCTCCACCATACGACAACTTTTTATTGTCCTCCAGGAGACTTTTATGTAAAATTTTGAAATTGAAGGTCAAAGGTCAGATTACATGTTTCCATAGAAACAACTATATACAAAGGTTAAGATTTCGACTTTATCACAATTGTCAAAGTTTCAGTGAATAATCACAAAAAGGAAAAGAAATAGACCACCCCTCTTCTTTTTAAAGCCGCCATTTTGAAATGTTTGAGACCCGTGCCTTAACTCTCCTGAGTATGACACATTTATATTAATACAATGATAATGTTTATAAATAAAAACTATATTGTGCTAATTGGAGTAGCTACATGTATGTCCCGGGAGTATAGGGGCATTTGAACGCCTAAAATGACCCTAGGGTGGGGCATTTGAACGACTTTTTGGTCCGGGGGAGGGTAATTTGAACATCCAAAAGTTCAAATGCCCGGGGTTTGCCCGGGGGAGGTGTTGAAGCTTCGATTTGACCGGTACATAAGCTTATAGTCGTTTTCAAAAGTGATTTCGGCCTCGAGTTGCCCGGCGAGTTGATCGACTAACCTCTTAGTTCTGGAGCTTCTGTCGTAGTCCTTTGTTGTTGTCGTTGAGTGTCTGGTTTATCGTTATTTCTATGGCGTGGGCAATCGATAAAAATCGATATCGGAAAACAGATCGATATTTATCGATAAAATTAAGTTAAAAATAAAAATCGATACTCACAACTTTTCTCGGAATTAACTTTAAGCCAATTTATATTCATATAAATTAAAGTTAATAATACAACCATTAGCTTTAATTAAATGGACGCATATTAGATTCAATGGAATGTAAACAAATAATTGACCAGCACCAAAGCAGGCTTTGTTCAAAGTAAACACTGTAATGCAATATACTATTAGGACAATTACAAGGGTACAAGGGTCACTTATGGTATCACATGTCCTGGCATGGTTTAATTGCACCAGCCAATCATGTCACAGCATGCCAGGCTGTCAGTCCATGTTGTGGCATGTTTGCGTTGTCGCTGCAGTCATTCATTCCGATCAAAACAGCTATCGATATACACGTAATTCTACATTGAGTCAGCTTGCGGTACACAAGATTTATTCTCTAGTTCTATTTTAATCTCATATTGTTGGAGTGGATATTTCTTCCTAAACTGTGTTTGTACTGAACTGTATGCCTGCTACGCGTACTTTGGCGACGATCACAACCGTTGATGATAATTGATCGACCACGCAGTTTTGAATGCCATGCCTGTTCAGATCTTCGTGAGCTGCATCGATTGAATGTGACTTTAAAGAGGAGCAACTCCAAGCGCTGAAGACACTCATTGAAAGCCCGTAAATGTAAATGCCATATTCGGCTCAAACACCGCCAAGAACGTCTCGCAAAAACCCGATCAAGCGTTACACGTGGCGGTACAGAGCTCTGATAGTTATGCCGACAGAACGGGATCGATGCCTTCGGCAATAGCCTGAAGCTCGTCAACAAAGACTAACTGGCTCTCAAGTTACGGGATCGATCTTCTATGCGGAGTGTTTTGAAAGAACACCACCATCACTACAACGTCCACAACCAAACCAGAACAGCGAACCGAGCGTTTACCCGGCAACCTACAACAGGACGGCGACACCACGTCGGGCGCTGAATCCTTTACCACGGAGCAGTTTCTTCGCATCAGAGTTAAGTATTCCTTTCTACACACTTGTAGTACATATATATAGGAGCAAATATTTCCGGGATTGTCATATTATTATTATGGACGTGACACTCTCTGTACTTTTGTACGTCATCGTCGGTTGAAAACTTTGTTCAAAGATCTGAACGTCTCAACCAACTTTCCACCGATTTGAATTTCCAGCGGGCTAGATGTGAAAGTTTTATAATAATAATAACTTTATTATTTATATAGCGCTTTTTTTTGTGCTCAAAGCGCTGTTTATATAATTTATATCAGCCTTGCGCGACGAAACTAAGGGCGGCTGCTATAAGGAGGCTATAGTAGTCTATGTACACACATATTTACATCATGATTTCTCTGTCAAATTTGTGGTCATTTGCCAAGTATAATTACCGTGCCGTGACCGTGCCGGGACCGTGTCGTGGTACCGTGCCGTGACCGTGCCGTGATGTATCCTAGCCATGATATGTTCATACTATTTTTTCTGCACCAACATTTATCTGAGCAATGGAATTCATCTGAATGACAAAGTAGATCATCATCATCAAGCTTTGATTTTCATTTTTGTTTGCCATATATTAGATATTGCATAAATCTACCAAATCCCTTCACTACTTCTCAAATTTTGCGGCAATAATGCTTCGTAGCATCGAATATTGAGAATGAGAATTCATAAATAATTTGGCACTTGATTGCCACAGCTCTCCCATCGCGACAAAGCGACAAAGGAGATCAATAGTCTCGAAGGATATTCTAGTTTGGTGACCTTTGGTACACTGATCAACACGTCATGCTCGATTAATTTGAAACCTTCCACGTACTTATAACTGATTTTAAAAACTATTACAGAAAAGATTTGTTTCGTTAAACAGCTTTAAAAGGTAATATAGCGATATTCTGGATGATCAAGGGCATCGCAGCACGAGGCCATCCTTTGTTGCCATGTGGCTTGAGGTGTGGAATTCGATATCTTTTCGACTGAAGCAAATGCCCACGGTCGATTTTCGTAAAATTCTGTGAAATGGCCGATACAATGGTCTACTTCCAGATTTAGAAGTTTTCGGAGAGTATATTGCAATAACGCGGGAAATATGCCAGATTTCTTTTCAGCCAATCCGAACTTAGAATTTTAATTGGTTAATCCCATTACGGTTTTGCTTGCACTGCGGTTCAGCACTATCATTCTTATACTTAAGTATTAAAAACGGCTGTTTAACGTAGTTAACACTGTACATATTAAGACAGTGTTGAAATACATTTTATTTCTATAAGTAGAGAACCTGCTGACCAATTCAAAGTCCTACTAAGTTCCTCACATATGTACACACATATTTACACCTTGATTTCTGTGTCAAATTTATGTAAAACCATTATGTAGCCTCCGCCGCTACAGTATTATTCAGGTACTCTGTTTATTATAATGCATTGGGTCTGCATTCCCTACTGGCTGCGAATTTAATTTTGCTTGCAGAACCTACAGCCACTATACAAGAGGCTTCAGAGGGCACCGATGTCCAGTTCATCTTACTGATCTTACTGCCGATATGGGGCACTGGGTGGTTGGTCGAAAGAATTTCTGCACTGGTTCTGTGCAGCGACGTACATAACAAGGGCATGGGCTGAATGTCCTGTAAACAGTTCTATTATTTGGCAGCAGTTCATCATTTTCACATTCGTTCTGGTTATTCAGGAATAATGTTCTAATTAATTATTATCCTTGTTTTATTTTTGGTTTTGTCTATGGGGAATACACTCTGTGTATTTGTGGGGATTAGTTGCTCCCATACTGGTCACTTTTGCCCCATAGACTTATGGTTTATTATCAATGAAGGGGTTGTATGTGAGTTACACCCTTATCACCCTCAGTAGGGGTTGTATGTGAGTTACACCCCTCAGCGACCCAGGGGATTATCATCGGTAGGGGTAGTATGTGAGTTACACCCCGGCGACCCGAGGGATATCACTGGAGAGAGGATTATCACCTCTCTTTGTCATGCACTGACCAGTATGCCAATTATGCGTGAGCATGGATCTGCTGCAGCAGATGGAGACCTAATTCCCATTCCCCATTACTCCACAAAACTGTGTTGTTATGTCTAATGGGTTGGAAGTATTAAAGCCAATTTATATTCATATAAATTAAAGTTAATAATACAACCATTAGCTTTAATTAAATGGACGCATATTAGATTCAATGGAATGTAAACTAATAATTGACCAGCACCAAAGCAGGCTTTGTTCAAAGTAAACACTGTAATGCAATATACTATTAGAACAATTACAAGGGTACAAGGGTCACTTATGGTATCACATGTCCTGGCATGGTTTAATTGCACCAGCCAATCATGTCACAGCATGCCAGGCTGTCAGTCCATGTTGTGGCATGTTTGCGTTGTCGCTGCAGTCATTCATTCCGATCAAAACAGCTATCGATATACACGTAATTCCCTCCCACCCTGCCCTTTTGTTCTAGTAGCATATGGCACAATTAGTAATAAGGCACAAGATAGTTACAGTTATAAGCAGCCAATAGCGGTTGCATATATGGACATCATGAACTCTGACAATCTCAGCAATGGTAGGAGATGGACAATGTCAACTATATTTTTAACTTCATTCTCAATGATGTAGCAGAGCTTTATCTTAGTATGTTTTAATAAAATCACGGGTTGGGGATTAGTTGCTCCCATACTGGTCACTTTTGCCCCATAGACTTATGGTTTATTATCAATGAAGGGGTTGTATGTGAGTTACACCCTTATCACCCTCAGTAGGGGTTGTATGTGAGTTACACCCCTCAGCGACCCAGGGGATTATCATCGGTAGGGGTAGTATGTGAGTTACACCCCGGCGACCCGAGGGATATCACTGGAGAGAGGATTATCACCTCTCTTTGTCATGCACTGACCAGTATGCCAATTATGCGTGAGCATGGATCTGCTGCAACAGATGGAGACCTAATTCCCATTCCCCATTACTCCACAAAACTGTGTTGTTATGTCTAATGGGTTGGAAGTATTAATCGATTTTATCGATATTCACAATGCTTTCAAGTAGATTTGAATTCCCGATTTCTTGACACATTTTGGTTCGATAAATCGATGTTTTTTTTAAAATGCATGTGATTGAATTTACTCTATCTATTTTTATCATTAACTAGAACCAGAAAGATGTGACCTTAGACTAATCGAAAAACCCAATTATATTAAGACAGAGTCAAACAATTCTTTTTTAAACACAAACTTACCGCGACGCGTTATCGTGACCGGTTTTGCGCAAAACTTTCTAATCAAATTCCATTTCCGTTGCACAAGTTGCACACATTTTCTGAGTTATCGTTATCGATAATTATCGATTACTCACAACAAATCCTGTTATCGATTTTTATCGATTACCGATAATTTTAGCTAATTTTTATCGATTTTATTGATTTTATCGATTGCAGTAGATACTGGTAAGAAGTCTGTAAGAAGTCTTTCTCTCTTTCTGTGTGTTTTGCTTTTTGACTTCGATTTCAGCACAGCATTGATCGATGATTCAGCTGTACTACTCACCCTACCACCGTGCGTCAGAATTTGTCACTGCGTGCTAGAAAACAAAATTTCTATTGATTTTAATTTCTTAAAACGAAAAAAGGAAAAAGATCATAGAGACCATAAACAGGAAAAGGAACTAAAAGGAAAAAGAGAAAAATAATTTAAATGTAAATGAATCCCGCAAATGAATCCATGCAGCGTTGCGTGACGGAACTAAAAATGCTTGGTATGACGTCATTGTTCGTCTAAAACCCCTGTGCAGGGGAGGGAACGAATGCAGGATTCTAGAAGATCACATATACAGTAATAAAATGGAAATATTGAGCAAAAATACAACTATTATGTGGGAAAGAAAGCCTGTTTCTATTATTTGTAGCCACATTGGGCTCCGGGATACATTTTTGCATGATTTTTTGTTGCTTCTCCCCTCCCTCCCCTCCCTGCATATTTCTTTGGGGAAGTACCCAACCTCGTTACCATGTACAGCCGTTCCAGACTTTAGTTGTGCTTTGCTTGCAGATTTTAGTTCGTTACTAAAACCAGGCCACAATGATGGTTTAAGAAGACACAAGAGACCAATGTATTACTGATGGTAAGTGTAACCTAACTATTGTAATGTCAGTAAATCGTGGTGTAATCGATCGATCGTTGTGATATAGACGTTTGACTGTATTTTCGCTTTCACTTTGATCACATGAAGTCTTCATGAAAAGAACCCGAAAGAAACTGTCATGCGAAGTGAGGAAAAGTTCCACTTTTGTTGTACTACATATTACTTCGTTTATTCGAATCACGTCTATGTTCACAGTCTAGTTCTAACCTCGAACTTGTTCACAATCGATCACCAACCCTGATGACATTATGAACTAGAATTGAACTTCCGGTACAAAAAATGATAATGGTGCCGGGTAGTGATACTCTCAAACTTGAAACAATATCGCCTTTCCTCTGGGTCTACTCTTTAAATTTATATGTTTGAGGAGGGGAGTGGGGGGGGGGGGGGGGGGGGGGTTGATATGGAGTGTATCCCCCTATATCCCCTCCCCCCCCCCCCCCCAATGGAAAATTCTGGCTAACGCCCTTGCCCCTCATTCTATTTCCCTGTAAAATGTTCCCTGGCCTGGGATTAGTGATAAAACCCGATCGAATTATTATAAACAGTACCAAAAAAACAAGAACGAAACAACTGAACAATGATATATGTTTATATTCCATACGGCGAGCACTATTTCAAAAGCTATTGTTCTTGCTGTGCAAATTAATTGATGTCACGCAATGATTTCCACGTAATCAATTAATTTGAGTGTTTATATTAAAGTGTGCTTAGCTACCGATTAGTGTATTGCTTAAACCCCGTTATAAAAGGCTATTTACAAACGTTCAATTCCTACGTTGTATTACGCAATTTCACCGTAAATCGTGACGTGATTAGCCGGGAGATTTTGTCTTCAAACCGGGAGACCGGGAGTTGAGGTCCTAAATCTGAAGACTCCCGGCCAGGTCTGCAAACCAGTCTACAATACAGCCTTTGTTTTTGACTGGCAATAGGATGTTTTGTGAAATCTTTGTATGACACATTTATATTAATACAATGATAATGTTTATAAATAAAAACTATATTGTGCTGATTGGAGTAGCTACATGTATGTCCCGGGAGTATAGGGGCATTTGAACGCCTAAAATGACCCTAGGGTGGGGCATTTGAACGACTTTTGGTCCGGGGGAGGGGAATTTGAACAACCCAAAATCCAAAAGTTCAAATGCCCGGGGTTTGCCCGGGGGAGGTGTTGAAGCTTCGATTTGACCGGTACATAAGCTGATAGTCGTTTTCAAAAGTGATTTCGATTCGGCCTCGAGTTGCCCGGCGAGTTGATCGACTAACCTCTTAGTTCTTCTTTCGTAGTCCCGTTTGTTGTTGTCGTTGAGTGTCTGGTTTATCGTTATTTCTATGGCGTGGGCAATCGATAAAAATCGATATCGGAAAACAGATCGATAAATCGATATTTATCGATAAAAGTTAAGTTAAACGTTATCGATCAATCGATAAAAATCGATTCTCACAACTTTTCTCGGAATTAACTTTATCGATTTTATCGATCTTCACAATGCGCTTTCAAGTAGATTTGAATTCCCGATTTCTTGACACATTTTGGTTCGATAAATCGATGGTTTTTAAAAAATGCATGTGATTGAATTTACTCTATCTATGTTTATCATTAACTAGAACCAGAAAGATGTGACCTTAGACTAATCGAAAAACCCAATTATATTAAGACAGAGTCAAACAATTTTTTTTTAACACAAACTTATCGCGACGCGTTATCGTGACCGGTTTTGCGCAAAACTTTCTAATCAAATTCCATTTCCGTTGCACAAGTTGCACACATTTTCTGAGTTATCGTTATCGATAATTATCGATTACTCACAACAAATGCTTTTATCGATTACCGATAACTTTAGCTAATTTTTATCGATTAAGTCTTTCTCTCTTTCTGTGTGTTTTGCTTTTTGACTTCGATTTCAGCACAGCATTGATCGATGATTCAGCTGTACTACTCACCCTGCCACCGTGCGTCAGAATTTGTCACTGCGTGCTAGAAAACAAAATTTCTATTGATTTTAATTTCTTAAAACGAAAAAAGGAAAAAGATCATAGAGACCATAAACAGGAAAAGGAACTAAAAGGAAAAAGAGCAAAATAATTTAAATGTAAATGAATCCCGCAAATGAATCCATGCAGCGTTGCGTGACGGAACTAAAAATGCTTGGTATGACGTCATTGTTCGTCTAAAACCCCTGTGCAGGGGAGGGAACGAATGCAGGATTCTAGAAGATCACATATACAGTAATAAAATGGAAATATTGAGCAAAAATACAACTATTATGTGGGAAAGAAAGCCTGTTTCTATTATTTGTAGCCACATTGGGCTCCGGGATACATTTTTGCATGATTTTTTGTTGCTTCTCCCCTCCCTCCCCTCCCTGCATATTTCTTTGGGGAATTTAAGTACCCAACCTCGTTACCATGTACAGCCGTTCCAGACTTTAGTTGTGCTTTGCTTGCAGATTTTAGTTCGTTACAAGAAACCAGGCCACAATGATGGTTTAAGAAGACACAAGAGACCAATGTATTACTGATGGTAAGTGTAACCTAACTATTGTAATGTCAGTAAATCGTGGTGTAATCGATCGATCGTTGTGATATAGACGACTGTTTGACTGTATTTCCGCTTTCACTTTGATCACATGAAGTCTTCATGAAAAGAACCCGAAAGAAACTGTCATGCGAATGAGGAAAAGTTCCACTTTTGTTGTACTACATATTACTTCGTTTATTCGAATCACGTCTATGTTCACAGTCTAGTACTAACCTCGAACTTGTTCACAATCGATCACCAACCCTGATGACATTATGAACTAGAATTGAACTTCCGGTACAAAGTCAGAAACCCTGGCTTTGTGTAATGATAATGGTGGTAGTGATACTCTCAAACTTGAAACAATATCGCCTTTCCTCTGGGTCTACTCTTTAAATTTATATGTTTGAGGAGGGGAGGGGGGATTTGGTGGTGAACGATATGGAGTGCCGCCCCCCCCCCCCCCCCCCCCCCCCCCAATGGAAAATTCTGGCTATGCCCTTGCTCCTCATTCTATTTCCCTGTAAAATGTTCGCTGGCCTGGGATTAGTGATAAAACCCGATCGAATTATTATATAAACAGTACCAAAAAACAAGGACGAAACAACTGAACAGTGATATATGTTTATATTCCATACGGCGAGCACTATTTCAAAAGCTATTGTTCTTGCTGTGCAAATTGATCGATGTCACGCAATGATTTCCACGTAATCAGTTAATTTGAGTGTTTATATTTAAAAGTGTGCTTAGCTACCGATTAGTGTATTGTTTAAACCCCGTTATAAAAGGCTATCTATAGAAACGTTTAATTCCTACGAAATTTGGCACAAACTATCTGGGATCTTTGAACTCAACTGAATACTATATTTTTTCATATTTTACTTTTTATTGTAATCAGCGCTTAGAACCGATTTGTATAAGCGCTTCATAAGTTATTATTATTATTATTAATACCATGTCGAAGTCCAGAACTCCCCGTACAATTGCCCTGGTACAAATATTAATCTTCGGTGCGATCTGGTACGGTCGAGTAGCACTATTAAAGCTCTGAAACCCAGAACATTCATTTCAAACGATAAATTCCTATAAAGAGCAATTAATTTATAGTCGTTTTCAAAAGTGATTTCGGCCTCGAGTTGCCCGGCGAGTTGATCGACTAACCTCTTAGTTCTGGAGCCTCTGTCGTAGTCCTCTGTTGTTGTCGTTGAGTGTCTGGTTTGTCGTTATTTCTATGAGTAGTTTTAGTATTAAGATTGCCTGACAGCACATAAGGTATGGTAATTCCAAGACTTTCGCCTCGTATTTGCCAAGCTAGCAGTAAGTACTACAAGCACAATCCCTAGACACACGACCATGGCCTTGATGCATAATCTTCTTCGTCGGTTAGAATGATGCATCGGTACTCAGGGGCGTAGCGTGCACGTGCGTACAATTTAAAATTCTTAAAATATAAATATCATAAGAAGCATAAAAATAAAAAAAAAATAAAAAAATCTAAGACCAAATCTTAAAAGCTGACTCAGTGTAAACTTCCTGGAAACTACTCTCAGAAGGCTGGAAATGCTATTTCAGAGACCCTGTATTTCAAAAAATTTCGGGGACCATGCCTTCCCACCCTCTATCAGCTCTCGCGTTCGCCGCTCGTCAAAGTTATCTGCAGCGACGTAGTCGTCTCTCGACCAGTGAAAATCCCGGAGAAAACATGTAGCACTGAGCCCCAGTGAACAGTCTCTCAAACTAAATCAATACCAAAAAAAACGGCTTCGCCTATCGGGTTGTTATATCGCTAATAGACCTCGGTAACAGTGATAAGCTTTATATAAATCCTTTACATAAATCCCAAAAAAACATAGTGATAGATGCATTTTACTATGTATTTATGTAGCGAGAAAGTCCACTGGAAAACGAAGAAAATGGTATTTCCAAGACTAGATTTATAATTTTCCAGGGGGGGCATGTCCCCTCACCCCCTAGAAACTCACGCCTTCGGCACTCGTTGCTCTGTGCGTACATTGGGAAAAAAGCACGCTACGCCCCTGGTACTATCTGTGCAGTAGATACTGCCAAGAAGTCTGTCTCTCTTTCTGTGTGTTTCTTTTTTTGACTTCGATTTCAGCAAAGCATTGATAAACAAACTAGCGACCATGAATCATGATGATTCAGCTGTACTACTCACCCTACCACTGTGCGTCAGAATTTGTCATTTTGTGCCAGAAAAGTTAATATTTAATTGACAAAATAAAATATTTCTATTGATTTTAAATTCATAAAAACGAAAAAAGGAAAAAGATCATAGAGACCATAAACAGGAAAAGGAACTAAAAGGAAAAAGAGCAAAATAATTTAAATGTAAATGAATCCCGCAAATGAATCCATGCAGCGTTGCGTGACGGAACTAAAAATGCTTGGTATGACGTACCTCTTAATTGTGCTCCCCTGAAAATGTTTGATGTACTGAAATAGCATTTCCTGCTTTCTGAGAGTAGTTCAATTCAACAAGTTGATATTGTTAATAATTATTAGTTAATAATAATAAATTATTACATTGTATATAATATCTAAACATCAGAATAATCAATATGGGCACAAACGTTTTTGACCCCCCTCGCCAATTTTATAAAACTTTTCCCCCCTCCCAAAAAGGTGGTTGAAACTTTTCAAGCCCCCCCCTCCCATTTACCACCCCCCCCCCCCCTCCCTTACCCATAATTAATGACCACTCCCTAAAGTAATGGTCCCGTTCAATATTGAAACTTATATGTCCTCTTACATGTAAGTGAGATGCGGATGGAACAGCCCAAGTGCAGGAATAGCCATCACAGTCTGCTAATACGGTATTACAGTGCGACTACACCAACCAAGGCCACCCAAGTTGCAAGCCCCTAGGGGGTGGGAGGTGTTCCCCTGAAAATTTTTGATGTAAAATAGCATTTCCTGTCTTCTGAGAGTACGGTAAACTGCCGCTTATAAGCCCCCCTGTTTATAAGGCCCCCCGGTTATAGGCCCACATACTTTTTCAAAAAAAAAACATGCATGCTGGTTATATGCCTTTAGGTATCAGGGTACCCCTACCGACCTGTATGCATTCAAGTCGCTTTAACACAGAATCCGTGCATTTAAAGGGGGACTCTGATGAAAATCGTTCGCAATTTAATTTAGCTGAAACTTCACTGAAATAATCTCAAAGAGCCATACAATTACTGGTTAAAGTGTTTTCTCAAAATTCGTAAGGGAAGTCTTACATTTTTATGAATCTTTAGAAGTTTATAGTACATACGCGTTTTAGATATATGTCAAGATCAACATCAGATAGCGTTATACGGCGAGGTCCCAGATAGCCGCATTTTATCGGAAATTCAAGATCATTATCTCTATGCTCTCTAGAGATATCAATAATTATCAAAAATATATTGTTCTTCACTAATCAGTTAATAACTCATGAAATTATTAAAATATCAAAATTTTCTCCGCACGGAGTTGGTGTACAACGTGTAAGCTACGAATTTTAAAGCTGAAATTAGTTTTTGTTTTATCAATAAGTTTGTAAAAATATTTACATGTTTTGAAAGCGAATTTATCAGTCCATCTCTAGTTGAGAAATAAATTTTGCAAGAGAAAAAAACTATAAGAAACAAGCAAAAAAACGTACCTGTCTCTTGCGAAAATCTCGAAAAACCGGCCCATAAGTCGTAACATCGAAGCTCCGTTTTCACCAAAATTTTGTTGGGCAAAATCGCGCTTTAAGGCAAAAACTTTCATCACGCACTTTTTGCCTGAGGCGCAATTCTGCCTATCGCGCACATTTTGCCTATCGCGTCCTTTTTGCATTTTCGGGCTATTTCGCACATTTTGCCTATCGCGCACATTTTGCATTTTCGGCCTATTTCGCACATTTTGCCTTTCGCGCACTTTTTGCATTTTCTACCTGTAGCGCACATTTTGCCTATCGCGCCCTTTTTGCATTTTCTGCCTATTGCGCACATTTTGGCTATCGCGCCCTTTTTGCATTTTCTGCCTATTTCGCACATTTTGGCTATCGCGCCCTTTTTGCATTTTCTGCCTATAGCGCACATTTTGCCTATCGCGCCCTTTTTGCATTTTCTGCCTATTGCGCACATTTTGCCTATCGCGCCCTTTTTGCATTTTCTGCCTATTGCGCACATTTTGCCTATCGCGCACTTTTTGCATTTTCTGCCTATTGCTGGTTTTCATTAGACGTTACTTCCGGTCTCGTGAGGAATTTTCATCAGCTGAATTGCACCTTTTCAAAAGAATACTCTCTGGTTGATAGCACATGACGGGCAGTGTTTGCCCGTCATTTGAAGCAAATAATGAGATTCAAGGAGTTTTAACAGCTGATTGAAAGCCAGCAATTGCGCACATTTTGCCTATCGCGCCCTTTTTGCATTTTCGGTCTATTGCGCACATTTTGCCTATCGCGCCCTTTTTGCATTTTCTGCCTATTGCGCGCAGATTTTGCCTATCGCGCCCTTTTTGCATTTTCGGACTATTGCGCACATTTTGCCTATCGCGCACTTTTTGCATTTTCGGCCTATTGTACACATTTTGCCTATCGCGCACTTTTTGCATTTTCTGCCTATTGCGCACATTTTGTCTATCGCGCACTTTTTGCATTTTCGGTGTTTTGCGCAAATTTTGCCTAACGCGCACTTTTTGCATTTTCTGCCTATGGCGCACATTTTGCCTATCGCGTTTTTTGCATTTTCGGCCTATTGTGCACATTTTGCCTATCGCGTTTTTTCCATTTTCGGCCTATAGCGCACATTTTGCCTATCGCGCCCTTTTTGCATTTGCTGCCTATCGCGCACATTTTGCCTATCGATCGCGCCGTTTTTGCATTTTCTGCCTATTGCGCACATTTTGCCTTTCGCGCACTTTTTGCATTTTCTGCCTATTGCGCACATTTTGCCTATCGATCGCGCCCTTTTTGCATTTTCTGCCTATTGCGCACATTTAGCCTATCGCGCCCTTTTTGCATTTTCGGCCTATTGCGCACATTTTGTCTATCGAGCACTTTTTGAATTTTCGGCCTATTGCGCACATATTGCCTATCGCGCACTTTTTTGTATTTTCGGCCTATTGCGCACATTTTGCCTATCGCGCCCTTTTTGCATTTTCGGCCTATTGCGCACATTTTGCCTATCGCGCACTTTTTGCATTTTCTGCCTATTGCACACATTTTGTCTATCGCGCCCTTTTTGCATTTTCGGCCTATTGCGCACATTTTGCCTATCGCGCCCTTTTTGCATTTTCTGCCTATTGCACACATTTTGCCTATCGCGCCCTTTTTGCATTTTCTGCCTATTGTGCACATTTTGTCTATCGCGCACTTTTTGCATTTTATGTCTATTGCGCACATTTTGTCTATCGCGCACTTTTTGCATTTTCGGGTTTTTGCGCACATTTTGCCTAACGCGCCCTTTTTGCATTTTCTGCCTATGGCGCACATTTTGGCAATCGCGTTTTTTGCATTTTCGGCATATTGCGCACATTTTGCCTATCGCGTTTTTTGCATTTTCGGCCTATTGCGTACATTTTGCCTATCGCGCCCTTTTTGCATTTTCTGCCTATTGCGCACATTTTGCCTATCGCGTTTTTGCATTTTCTGCCTATTGCGCACATTTTGCCTATCGCGCTTTTTGCATTTTCTGCCTTTGCGCACATTTTGCCTATCGCGCACTTTTTGCCCATCGGACGTTCTTTGTATATTTTTAAAATTTAGAATTTCGCTTTATAAAATTATATATTGTATTACATTAAATAAAATAACTTAGGTTATTTTTTTTGGTAGAACAGGAGAAGAGAGACAAATAATGTATTAAACAAAACATAAATCAGTAACAGAATTTGTGTACAAATTTGTGTCAAACCTTTTATAAATATGGTTGTGAAGCTTATGAACTATGCTTAATCGGCCGCGCCGCTGGATTGACGTGTGGTGTGAACCGTCTTGAAACCATACGAACCCGTAAGCTTATATATTAGTTAGTTATATTAAGCTTATATAAGGCCTCCAAGGCCTAGCATTCTTGTCGAAACAGAACTTGGATATCCGAGATTTACCTAAAAAAGCGATTCCAACATCAAAAATGATAAGCTTACATCTCACATCTGTCGACGATATATTTTGGCGAAAATCAGATCGAGTTCAGCCATATTAAAAGACGTTTTGTTTTCATCTAGTTCAATGTTGTGACTTGCATTCAGGAGCTACTGACGGTCATATACACTGCATAGCTACTGATGGTGATATACACTGCATAGCTACTGACGGTCATATACACTGCATAGCTACTGATGGACATTTATCTAATATTTCTATATCATAGAATTTAGCATGTGGATTTATACCTTTTGACATAACATGTATCTCTTTCTGTTTTGTGTTTGCAAACGTTTTTTAGCCATCCGAAAGTATAGGGTACCAGACTGAAAGTTTGAAAGTAACGGGGGCCGTTAGAGTACAAACACTAAAACCGTGAAACAGTACAAACTATTTAGCGCTAAATAGCACCAATGAAACAATAGAAAACAAAAGACATTGCAATATTTAGTGCTCATTAAAGTTAGCACTGTTTCATGGTTTTAGTGTTTGCACTCTACTATCGGAATTCTACGGTGCTTTCCTTTCCGGATGGGTTTCTTCGCTCAGTTTCCACTGTAAGTAATGACTGGGTACTAGTCTGGTTTCGAGTCGAACGAGTATCGTAAAGTTGATCCTTGATTTGTTTATTGTCGTTGGCCAGAGCATCTACCTGAAGAGATAGATTCTTAACAGCTGTTAGGAGTCCCTGAATGTTTGTTGCGGGGTCTGTTGTCGCCTGTAGGCTTTAGAAGCAAAAGTTGATAGTACGAACAGTGTGTGAAGATTTCAGTGTATGTAATTTATTGATATGCCTTTTTTGTACAAATAACAGAAACAATGGAGTTTACCGTGGAACAGCTCAACTACTTTAGAGTATGTAACATCGCCTTGAGTATCGTCCCAGAAGGTCTACGAACGATTTTCAAGCAAGAATGGGACGCTTTATACACAGCTACGCCGCACGGTCAGTGGATCGATACGCCAATCAATTACACGTCTTTCTATGCAATGGAATCCAAAAGGAATCGCAGTCGTAACAACCGCCTTCTAGGAAATATGATCAGTGGAGACAGGAGAGAATGGGACTGCACTTGCTTGTTTTACGCAATCATGTATTCAGACAGTGTAGGACCAACGTTATCACCCATAGTGAAGACCAACGTCGATGTTTTACGAGAAATCCGCAACGAAGTCGCGCACAATAATGATGCAAGTCTAACCGATGCAGAATTCCAAGCATCCATTCAGAAGATTACAACTGCATTTAACACATTGACGCTTGATACGATCAGAGTTAATGAAATGAAACTCCAGACAAGCTTTCCTACAAAGGAGCTGGACAACATCAAACAGGAGCTTAAGAACATCAAGAAGGACTTGGAAGATGAAAAGAAACGAAATGCAAAACCAAGTTGTTTTTGTGTGTTGCCTCCTAAACCTTCACATGACACCATTGATCGAATGGAAGAAGTTGGAAGGATTTATGAAGAGATGAACAGACTATCAAGTGAAAAGAAGGGAGAGACAACGATGGTTTATCTGTCTGGCAATCCGGGCTGCGGTAAGAGTGTGTTGGCAAGACAGATTGGAGATAAGTACTTTGATGACACCACAGCGGATCTCAAGTTCATTACGACGATTAATGCCTCTAACATGGACACACTGTTTCAGTCGTATGTTGGATTTGCAGGCAAATTAAATTGTCATCCAGATTGTATAACAAATATTGCGACATCGAAAGATCTTTCCAAAGAGGATCAAATTATTCAGCTGAAAGCTCTTGCTGATAAACAAGTAGCCAAGTATTCTTCGTGGCTGATGATTGTAGACAACGTGATCGATCTGAAATCGTTTTCGAAGTACTGGCCACAGAGTGGTGAGAAGATGCGTGGTAAGGGTCAGATCCTGGTCACCACCCAAGACAGCCCTTCTATTGCTCTTAGTTCTCATTGTCGACATGTTTCTCTAAGTCCCGGAATGACGCATGATGACGCAATGGAGTTACTTTCTAGAGTATCAGGCTTGAGAGATGAGGACGAGATGATGTTAAAAGCAGCTAAAGTCTTAGATTTCCAACCACTTGCGTTATCTTGCGCAGGTGTTTCCGTGCACAGCGCACTCACTACGAACAAACTGTTTACATGGCCACAATACCTGGAAAAACTGGAGAAAGGAAAACGTGAAATAACTGAGAAGGTATATCAGAGAACAAGCTTGATTTATACCACGACCATGACGGCAGCAGTCCATTTGTCCGTGGAAAGAGAAATTGTTGAAGAAAAGATAATGTTGCATGCGTTTGAGTTTCTGTCAGCTATAGCTCCAGAGCCCATCCCATTGCATTACGTCGTTCAGTACGTGATGAAGTGTATGACCGATCAAGACGAAGATGAAGTGGCTTCCAGAATTTGTTCTTCATCTTTAGTATTGTCATCCTTTGAAGATGCGAAAGTGATTAGCGTTCATCAAGTGGTCTATCACTGTTTGCGAAATAACCAAGGAAGATTGAAGGAAGTGGACATGTTTGTTGTGATTTCTGCTTTTTCACAACTGACACGTTTTGACATGGAAACCGCTGACCATTTTATTGTGACAAGACAACTCGTGAATCACATGACAACAATTGCAGAAAGACTTGAATCCTACCTTGAGCAGCTTCAAAGTGCTAGCTTTCTAATCAACGACGATAGCTTTTTATTATCTTTGAGATCAGTAGGGAAGATTTGTGAAGATCATGCCACATATGAACCTGCCAAAACTGTTTCTCAATTATGTCTGGCAATAGAGCTAAGTGTACGTGACATGGAAAATATCCAAAAAGTACCAATATTCAAAGTGAAAGATATTCTATATGCAGTAAAGCATTCCGATTATGACAAATATATTGGTAATATTCCACACCATGAAACCAATGGTTCTGCAGCAGCTGCACTCAACAACCTTGGTGGTATTTTCTATAAACTGGGACAATACGATGAAGCAAAAACACACTTCGAAAAAGCCCTCGTCATTGATGAAACAGCGTATGGTGAAAGTCATCCATCGATAGCTACAACACTGAACAACCTTGGTCTTATTTTCTATGAACTGGGACAATATGCTGAAGCGAAAACACACTACGAAAAAGCCCTCGTCATTTATAAAACAGCGTATGGTGAAAATCATCCATTGATAGCTCCACCACTGAACAACCTTGGTCTTACTTTCTATGAACTGGGACAATACGATGAAGCAAAAACACACTACGAAAAAGCCCTCGTCATTGATAAAACAGCGTATGGTGAAAATCATCCATCGATAGCTACAATTCTGAACAACCTTGGTCTCACTTTCAATAAACTGGGACAATACGATGAAGCGGAAACACACTACGAAAAAGCCCTCGTCATTTGTAAAACAGCGTATGGTGAAAATCATCCATCGATAGCTACAACACTGAACAACCTTGGTCAAACTTGCTATGAACTGGGACAATACGATGAAGCAAAAACACACTACGAAAAAGCCCTCGCCATTTATAAAACAGCGTATGGTGAAAATCATCCATCGATAGCTACAACACTGAACAACCTTGGTGAAACTTTCTATAAACTGGGACAATACGATGAAGCAAAAACACACTACGAAAAAGCCCTCGTCATTAAGAAAATAGCATTTGGTGAAAATCATCCATCGATAGCTACAACACTGGACAACCTTGGTCTTACTTTCTATGAACTGGGACAATACGATGAAGCAAAAACACATTTCGAAAAAGCCCTCGTCGTTTCTAAAACAACGTATGGTGAAAATCATCCATCGATAGCTACAAAACTGAACAACCTTGGTCAAACTTTCTATAAACTGGGACAATACGATGAAGCAAAAACACACTACGAAAAAGCCCTCGTCATTTATAAAACAGCGTATGGTGAAACTCATCCATCGATAGCTACAACACTGAACAACCTTGGTGAAACTTTCTATAAACTGGGACAATACGAAGAAGCAAAAACACACTACGAAAAAGCCCTCGTCATTAAGAAAACAGCGTATGGTGAAAATCATCCATCGATAGCTACAACACTGGACAACCTTGGTCGTACTTTCTATGAACTGGGACAATACGATGAAGCAAAAACACATTTCGAAAAAGCCCTCGTCATTTCTAAAACAACGTATGGTGAAAATCATCCATCGATAGCTACAACACTGAACAAACTTGGTCAAACTTTCTATAAACTGGGACAATACGATGAAGCAAAAACACACTACGAAAAAGCTCTCGTCATTTATAAAACAGCGTATGGTGAAAAAATCATCCATCGATAGCTACAACTCTGAACAACCTTGGTCTCACTTTCAATAAACTGGGACAATACGATGAAGCGGAAACACACTACGAAAAAGCCCTCGTCATTTGTAAAACAGCGTATGGTGAAAATCATCCATCGATAGCTACAACACTGAACAACCTTGGTCAAACTTGCTATGAACTGGGACAATACGATGAAGCATAAACACACTACGAAAAAGCCCTCGCCATTTATAAAACAGCGTATGGTGAAAATCATCCATCGATAGCTACAACACTGAACAACCTTGGTGAAACTTTCTATAAACTGGGACAATACGATGAAGCAAAAACAAACACACTACGAAAAAGCCCTCGTCATTAAGAAAATAGCATTTGGTGAAAATCATCCATCGATAGCTACAACACTGGACAACCTTGGTCTTACTTTCTATGAACTGGGACAATACGATGAAGCAAAAACACATTTCGAAAAAGCCCTCGTCATTTCTAAAACAACGTATGCTGAAAATCATCCATCGATAGCTACAAAACTGAACAACCTTGGTCAAACTTTCTATAAACTGGGACAATACGATGAAGCAAAAACACACTACGAAAAAGCCCTCGTCATTTATAAAACAGCGTATGGTGAAACTCATCCATCGATAGCTACAACACTGAACAACCTTGGTGAAACTTTCTATAAACTGGGACAATACGAAGAAGCAAAAACACACTACGAAAAAGCCCTCGTCATTAAGAAAACAGCGTATGGTGAAAATCATCCATCGATAGCTACAACACTGGACAACCTTGGTCGTACTTTCTATGAACTGGGACAATACGATGAAGCAAAAACACATTTCGAAAAAGCCCTCGTCATTTCTAAAACAACGTATGGTGAAAATCATCCATCGATAGCTACAACACTGAACAAACTTGGTCAAACTTTCTATAAACTGGGACAATACGATGAAGCAAAAACACACTACGAAAAAGCTCTCGTCATTTATAAAACAGCGTATGGTGAAAATCATCCATCGATAGCTACAACACTGAACGACCTTGGTCTTACTTTCAATATACTTGGACAATACGATGAAGCGAAAACACACTACGAAAAAGCCCTCGTCATTTCTAAAACAGCGTATGGTGAAAATCATCCATTGATAGCTACAACACTGAACAACCTTGGTCTTACTTTCTATGAACTGGGACAATACGAGGAAGCAAAAACACACTACGAAAAAGCCCTCGTCATTAATAAAACAGCGTATGGTGAAAATCATCCATTGGTAGCTACAACACTGAACAACCTTGGTCTTACTTTCAATAAACTGGGACAATACGATGAAGCGAAAACACACTACGAAAAAGCCCTCGTCATTAAGAAAACAGCGTATGGTGAAAATCATCCATTGATAGCTACAATACTGAACAACCTTGGTCTTACTTTCTGTGAACTGGGACAATACGATGAAGCGAAAACACACTACGAAACAGCCCTCGTCATTGATAAAACAGCGTATGGTGAAAATCATCCATTGATAGCTACAACACTGAACAACCTTGGTGGTACTTTCTCTAAACTGGGACAATACGATGAAGCGAAAACACACTACGAAAAAGCCCTCGTCATTTATAAAACAGCGTATGGTGAAAATCATCCATCGATAGCTACAACTCTGAACAACCTTGGTCTTACTTTCGATAAACTGGGAAAATACGATGAAGCGAAAACACACTACGAAAAAGCCCTCGTCATTTATAAAACAGCGTATGGTGAAAATCATCCATCGATAGCTACAACACTGAACAACCTTGGTCTTACTTTCACTAAACTGGGACAATACGATGAAGCAAAAACACACTACGAAAAAGCCCTCGTCATTTATAAAACAGCGTATGGTGAAAATCATCCATCAATAGCTACAACACTGAACAACCTTGCTGGTACTTTCTATAAACTGGGACAATACGATGAAGCGGAAACACACTTCGAAAAAGCCCTTGTCATTTATAAAACAGCGTATGGTGAAAATCATCCATTTACTGTTAAGATAAGTAACAACCTCAATATTATACGACATTGCAAAAGTTGAAAACACATCACTGTCCAAATGTGCAATAACATGATGGATGGCCACATCCTTATCATATAAATATAATTGTATATATGTTAAGGAACACAATCTAGCAATTCTCTTATCAATCTTGAAATGATATTTTATTGATCAACCAACCAAGTTAATGAATATGTACAAGTATAGTAAACATAGGTTATGAGCCCGCGTTAGAATCTCAGGCAAGACCTGAACTTGTCAGTCACATGCTAATCACCTGAAGGTCTCATGATGCTCTTACATAATGTTTCTGACCTTGGACGACCTTGAACTTTGGATTATTTCCTGGTCCTGAACCAACACGTTACTTACGTAAGTTGAGCGACCTCCCAGTGTGATTAGACTAAAACGCGAACTTATAATCTATGTCGTGATCCTCTTAATCTATGACAATACTTGACCTCTTCATAAGCAATAGTTTCCTTATGAATTGGACTTTAAGTAGCCATCAATTGATTTATGACTAGTAGTCCAGATAACCAAATATTTAGATTTATACCAGGGACAACGCCCCCAGAACCCTGTAGTTAACTTTACTGGCAATTGTCAATCTGTCACAATAGTTAACCAATAAGTTGATTGTTATAAATACCGATGTACTAGTAAAGCTCGTCAGAGAAGAGAATAGGAGCAGAAGAGTTAACACAAGTAACCAACCAAACAAGAGTTAAATAAAAGACCTGATACCAGCAACTACTGAGAGTTTCCCCATCATAACATATATATAATATACACTCGATTGCAGAAACGTTGTAGTAATACATTTATACAAATATCTAATGAGATGCAAACTGTTAAGCAATGCTAAAATACAACTGTTTAGCACAAAATTGTGCTGAAAATTATTGTGTTGTCCTTTCTAGATCCGAGAAGTACATATTCTTATTGATGTTTCTGACATATTAGAAGAAAATAAGTAAATAATTATATGTTTCACACTTTGTATCTCATTAGATATTTGTATAAATGTATACTATGTACAATGTTTCTGCAAACGTCAGTGTATATACCCTGTATTATGGTCTCTTGATATACCAGATATATGAATGAATGAATGAATGAATGAACTTTATTAAGACAGGGAATCAAAATCACTAAAAATTAAAATTAATTACAAAGTGCTCTCCCTTTGAGCCGTATATCATATTTTTATGAGAATGATATATTATACTCTGTTAGTTACAGCAGCTATTCAGATAATTAATCTTTCATATGAATTAAGTTTGCGCGTGTTCCTGCAAACAAGTACTAGCTATCAGTATAGATCTTGCTTCTTGACTACTTTGTTAAATATATTATACTCTATTAGTTACAGCAGCTATTCAGATAATTTCTTTAATAATAATAGTTTGCGCGTGTTCCTGCAAACGAGTACTATCAGTATAGATCTTGCTTCTTGACTACTTTGTAAAATATATTATACTCTGTTAGTTACAGCAGCTATTCAGATAATTTCTTTAAAGGGGGACTCTGACAAAAATCGTTCGAAATTTAATTTAGCTGAAACTTCACTGAAATAATCCCAAAGAGCCATACAATTACTAGTTAATGTGTTTTCTCAAAATTCATATGGGAAGTATTACATTTTTATGAATCTTTAGAAGTGTCAGTGAGGTCATCTACTCAACCCAAACAATCAACACGGCTTCGCTCCATATATTTCTTTGTGATTAGTTTCTTGAATGATTTTATTTCTATGAAGCTAAACGTTTGGGTGAAGGAGTTTTCTTACATTATTTGTGCTTAGGATTGATTGTCTGACCAGTTTTGTTCAATGCAGAGCTGTTATCTGAACAATACATTGATATATTTTGATCACAAAACTACAAAGAAATGTATGGAGCTGAATGTTGGGTTGAGTAGATGACGTCACTGACTCCTCTAAAGATTCATCAATATAATATATAGTACTTCCCTCTGGAATATCGAAAAAAAATAATTAACTGGTGATTATTAGACCCTTGAAGAATTATTCAATGAAGTTTCAGCTAAATTAAGTATAAACGATTTTCGTCCAAGTAGCACTTTAATATAAATAGTTTGCATGTGTTCCTGTAAACGAGTACTATAGTATAGATCTTGCTTCTTGATTATACTTTGTAAAATATACATGTATTATACTCTGTTTAAGTTAGTTTGTGTGGATTGTGGTGTTAGTATAATAACCAGGTTGTATGATTTGTAGACAGACAGACAAACGTGACGACATGGTTTGTGTGGATTGTGGTGTTAGTATAATAACCAGGTTGTATGATTTGTGGACAGACAGGCAAACGTGACGACATGGTTTGTGTGGATTGTGGTATTAGTATAATAACCAGGTTGTATGATTTGTAGACAGACAGACAAACGTGACGACATGGTTTGTGTGGATTGTGGTGTTAGTATAATAACCAGGTTGTATGATTTGTGGACAGACAGGCAAAACGTGACAACATGGTTTGTGTGGATTGTGGTATTAGTATAATAACCAGGTTGTATGATATTTGTGGACAGACAGGCAAACGTGACGACATGGTTTGTGTGGATTGTGGTATTAGTATAATAACCAGGTTGTATGATTTGTGGACAGACAGGCAAACGTGACGACATGGTTTGTGTGGATTGTGGTATTAGTATAATAACCAGGTTGTATGATTTGTGGACAGACAGGCAAATGTGACGACATGGTTTGTGTGGATTGTGGTATTAGTATAATAACCAGGTTGTATGATTTGTGGACAGACAGGCAAACGTGACGACATGGTTCAGTCTGTGGATTGTGGTATTAGTATAGTAACCAGGTTGTATGATTTGTAGACAGACAGACAAACGTGACGACATGGTTTGTGTGGATTGTGGTATTAGTATAATAACCAGTTTGTACGATTTGTAGACAGACAGACAAACGTGACGACATGGTTTGTGTGGACTGTGGTGTTAGTATAATAACCAGGTTGTATGATTTGTAGACAGACAGGCAAACGTGACAACATGGTTTGTGTGGATTGTGGTGTTAGTATAATAACCAGTTTGTATGATTTGTGGACAGACAGACAAACGTGACAACATGGTTTGTGTGGATTGTGGTATTAGTATAATAACCAGGTTGTATGATTTGTGGACAGACAGACAAACGTGATGACATGGTTTGTGTGGATTGTGGTATTAGTATAATAACCAGGTTGTATGATTTGTGGACAGACAGACAAACGTGATGACATGGTTTGTGTGGATTGTGGTATTAGTATAATAACCAGGTTGTATAATTTGTGGACAGACAGACAAACGTGACGACATGGTTTGTGTGGATTGTGGTGTTAGTATAATAACCAGTTTGTATGATTTGTAGACAGACAGACAAACGTGACAAAATGGTTTGTGTGGATTGTGGTATTAGTATACAATGTAATAACCAGGTTGTATGATTTGTAGACAGACAGACAAAACGTGACGACATGGTTTGTGTGGATTGTGGTATTAGTATAATAACCAGGTTGTATGATTTGTGGACAGACAGACAAACGTGACGATATGGTTTGTGTGGATTGTGGTATTAGTATATAATAACCAGGTTGTATGGTTTGTGGACAGACAGGCAAACGTGACGACATGGTTTGTGTGGATTGTGGTATTAGTATAATAACCAGGTTGTATGATTTGTGGACAGAGAGACAAACGTGACGATATGGTTTGTGTGGATTGTGGTATTAGTATAATAACCAGGTTTGTATGATTTGTGGACAGACAGGCAAACGTGATGACATGGTTTGTGTGGATTATGGTATTAGTATAATAACCAGGTTGTATAATTTGTGGACAGACAGGCAAACGTGACGACATGGTTTGTGTGGATTGTGGTGTTAGTATAATAACCAGTTTGTATGATTTGTAGACAGACAGACAAACGTGACAAAATGGTTTGTGTGGATTGTGGTATTAGTATAATAACCAGGTTGTATGATTTGTAGACAGACAGACAAAACGTGACGACATGGTTTGTGTGGATTGTGGTATTAGTATAATAACCAGGTTGTATGATTTGTGGACAGACAGACGAACGTGACGATATGGTTTGTGTGGATTGTGGTATTAGTATAACCAGGTTGTATGATTTGTGGACAGAGAGACAAACGTGACGATATGGTTTGTGTGGATTGTGGTATTAGTATAATAACCAGGTTTGTATGATTTGTGGACAGACAGGCAAACGTGATGACATGGTTTGTGTGGATTATGGTATTAGTATAATAACCAGGTTGTATAATTTGTGGACAGACAGGCAAACGTGATGACATGGTTTGTGTGGATTATGGTATTAGTATAATAACCAGGTTGTATAATTTGTGGACAGACAGGCAAACGTGACGACATGGTTTGTGTGGATTGTGGTGTTAGTATAATAACCAGTTTGTATGATTTGTAGACAGACAGACAAACGTGACAAAATGGTTTGTGTGGATTGTGGTATTAGTATAATAACCAGGTTGTATGATTTGTAGACAGACAGACAAAACGTGACGACATGGTTTGTGTGGATTGTGGTATTAGTATAATAACCAGGTTGTATAATTTGTGGACAGACAGACAAACGTGACGATATGGTTTGTGTGGATTGTGGTATTAGTATAACAAGACGCTCAATGAGCGTTCACTCGGGCATTGTGAAAAGGAAAATGTCAGTTGTTCGAGGAAGTACTTGAAAATGAATGCCAGTTGGTTGAAGAACAAGGACAATGTCAGCTGCGCGAGGAGAGACCTGACAATGACTGACAGTTGCGTGACGAGGGAGACTATGTATATACATGTATGTGTCGAGTTCATTTGATTTGCCTTTGAGTTCATTTGATTACCTTTTGACTTTGAGTTCAATTGATTTGATTTTGATGAGTTTGTGTAAAGGTCCCCTCTCTAGCTTCAGATCCCGAAACGTCGAGTTTGGAATCGAGTTCGGGTTCGAGTTACGGTTCGAACGTCGAATAAAACAAGGACATCTTCTTCAATACAATATAATTTCTCTGACGTCATGACAATCAGTGACAGTTGAGTGACGAGGGAGACTATTAGTCCGGTGAGTACGAACATGATACGTCTTGAGGTTGCATAGGTCAGATGGTTCCGATAACGGCCTCGCGTTTGTTTAAAAATATATATATTTTAAGCGAGCTTCTAGTCCTTTTACCACTTCTAGTCATTGAACGATGAACTAGAATCCTGACCTTTTAATAGCTTGAAGATCTACAGCTGCTTTCAAAACTAAGATTCAAAATCTACTTGAGTCCTGTTTCTCGTTTATCTTTTCAAATCTGCTGAGTAATCTTGAAACTCCGGATACGATTAAATACGTCGCATACTCGTCATTTTGGAGCCGAACAAAACTACTACTACTACTACCGAAATCCGCATTTTCTAACTCGGGCGGCCTGCGGCCTGGGCCCGAGTAATAACCAGGTTGTATGGTTTGTGGACAGACAGGCAAACGTGACGACATGGTTTGTGTGGATTGTGGTATTAGTATAATAACCAGGTTGTATGATTTGTGGACAGAGACAAACGTGACGATATGGTTTGTGTGGATTGTGGTATTAGTATAATAACCAGGTTGTATGATTTGTGGACAGACAGGCAAACGTGATGACATGGTTTGTGTGGATTATGGTATTAGTATAATAACCAGGTTGTATGATTTGTGGACAGACAGGCAAACGTGACGACATGGTTTGTGTGGATTGTGGTATTAGTATAATAACCAGGTTGTATGATTTGTGGACAGACAGACAGACAGACAGACGTGACGACATGGTTTGTGTGGATTGTGGTATTAGTGTAATAACCAGGTTCTTGCTATATTTTTCTCGTAGGTGTGATCGTCGTATTTCGGTTAGGGTTTGAAATCGGTGATCCGGTCTATTTTCGGGCTTGGTCAAGTGAAATCCAATTTGCTGGTATTTTTTAGGGTATCACGAAACTTGGAACAAGCGTGTTCCATCTTGAATAGATGGTATTTTTAAAAACTTATTAATGCATGGATCAATTCCAGCTGTTACCATCCCTCCCCCCAACCCCCGCCCCCGAGGGAGGATATTTTTAGGGTGATTTTTAGATCATGACATATTTTTTAGGGTGGAAATTTTTCAGGGTATTTTTCGAGGTATTTCGATGGTCACCCCTGCCCACGCGATTCCCCCTCTCCCTTCCAATTCCCGGCCACAATGTTCCCCACGTGTAGTTTATTGAAGACTTCTTCCCTTAGGCTTGCTCTAGCTGTAAGTATACTTTAATACATTACTTGGTGCAAAATAAAATAGCATTGAACTAATAATTAATTAATTGATAATATCAATTTAATAAGAAATTGTAAATACATTTTAATTAAAGTTTTTCCTGTTACAGGATCAATTAACATCATTATCATTGGAAGTGTTTTGGTGTAGTTTGAACCTTGGCACTTTGATCCCCCACCCCCACCCCCTTGGGCACAAATATATTTGTATTTCTACCCTCCCATTTACTTTTAAAGAGATGACACTGCCCCCCCTGAATTTTGCACCAGCTCCACCTTTATCAGTAGTGACGAGTTATTGTTAATGAGTGATCTCAAATCTCAATAACAGGATTACTGAAGTGAGTGGGTTACCTGTGGTAAAAAAACACAGGTAACCCACTCGCCTTAAAATCCCACCACGGCCACATCTATACGGCTTGTACAAGTAGAGATGCTTCGTGTATTTGAAGTCGTTATCATCATCATCATCGTTGTCATCATTGTCATTCTCGTACCCAGACCCTTCTCAGCTTTCTAACGAATTATCGAAGGATCTGGTAAGAGACAAACCGGAAGACCCAGATTCTAGGTCGTCAGATATGCACATGCTCAATATTTTCTAACTTCAGGTGACACAATGGCAGACTTCAGTGAAGTTCTCGCCGATGCTCTAGCAAAATTTCATCTACATTTCAGTTAAGTTAGAAGATTATTGAGCATGCGCATATCTGATGACCTAGAATCTGGGTCTTCCGGTTTGTCTCTTACCAGAGCCTTCGATTTTTGCGAGGGCCTATTATAACACTGTAGACTGATTCCATAAGTTGGTCCCAGTTCGCTCTCTGTCAATCCTGATGTCACTCACTAGCCACATGTAGTTGAGCGACCACCTATCTAAAAGGAGTGAAAACAGCGACTTATGCAATCAGTCTAACTAACACTGCACAAGATGGTGAGCCAACATATTTTTTCTTAAAAAATAGAATAATTATGAATAATGTGCTGTGGCAGCATTTACATAGACTGAATGCAAAATTGGCAGATCATCATCATCATCACTACCACACTAAGGTCTTTAAAAATACAATTGCATTTTAGCAAGACTGTATATAGCTAGTTTAATTTAGTAATACAGTAAAAACCCGCATAAAAGAACCCCTATTTTTCCAAGTCAGGCTGAAATGGTTCTTATATATTGGGTGTCTAGTGAGAAATCAGGCTGAATAGGTTCTTTAAAACAGGTTCTTATTTACAGGGCAAAAAAACAAAACAATAATTGTTCCTGATACAGTATGGTGTATTTCCTTACAATTTGTTTTAATTAGTGAACTATTGACCCTGAAAGGTCTACAGCGATAATTCTTGTATCGCGACCTTTCATTTGCAAACTCCAGTTGGATTTTGGGTTTTTCCGATCCACTAATCATCATTAGAGGCGGGGCATATTCAAATCAGCCAATGAAACGCTCGCTCAGCTTAGTCTCGCCCCCAAGGATAATTGGTGGATCAGAAAAACAAAATCGTGTTATTCTCTGTTATTCTCCAACCAACGTTAGCAGGTTGTGATACAAGGATTATCGCTGTAATATTCACACTAAACATTAACAACCCAACTGCATATAGTAAATATAATATTTGTGCATATTCAGCACCGACTGTACCTAAGATTCTGCCATTTTTAGACAAGTAGTTATATTAGGGGTATCAAATGGTCGGCGAGACCATGCGAGACTCCAAAACAAGGCATTATTTGTGAGCCCAAGATGCTTTTTCACAGATTTCCTTTGTTTCCAAAATTCAAGACTCTGAGTCAGCTTTTTGTGGAAAAACGAGACTTTGAGACCCACAAATTTTGACTCTGCTCTTGATTGTTTGAAACTAGAAAATAAAGAAATGACTCACAGTCTAGCAATTGCACTACATGTATTCTATACATGTTGAGCTCCTTTAGAGGCATGTTCTGCCTCCCAAGTGCGCTGATTAGATTTAAATCTCTGATACAAAAAGACTCCAGATGTTACAATAATAGTTCCTAATGCACTTAGAGGTGAAACTTGATTACCAAATACTAGCACTGACACCCAGATTAGAACTGCCCTCTTGGCTGTATTGGACACACTGAAATATATGAATGGAGAAATGAATGGAGAAATACATACAGATAGGCTTAGGAGGGAGAGAAGAAAAGAAGAATTGAAGGGGTGTCCATGAAAACTGCGTATGTGACTATTTTGATGATTTTCGAAATGTTATGCAATTGCTTCAAAAATACACCTACTGGCATATTGATACCTATATAAACATGATTTGGTCATTTTTAGATCGATTACACTAGAAAAAATGCTTGTTTTGCAGTTTGCCGTTTTTCGTAGAAATCAAAAATGCGCGTTTTTGACGTCATGACAATGTGCGACATTTGATTTTGATTTTCTTCCAAAATACATCATTGTGAAACAAAACGCCACTTGCTCGGCAAACTTCCGTCTCTTCTTGATATATTCGGGGATTTTCAATTCGACTATTTCAGGATCCCTGTTGCTTTCCAACGCACGACCGAACTGCATTCTGGGATATCATGAACATTTTTGTCAACGACATTCCGTACCTCCATGTTTTAGAGATATTTTATAAAGTCTTTTATCACCCGGGCCTACAGGCAAACTAATGCACCGGTTGCATTCTTTACTAGTCCAAAGTCGCCAAAACTGCCTTAGTAGGTCCTCGAATTCACCACAGAACGACCAGAGATAACATATATGAATGGAGAAATAGATATAGATAGGTTTAGGAGGGAGAGAAGAAGAATTGACTGATAGATGAAATAAATAGATCAGGAAGGAAGGAAGGAAGAAAGGAATAAAGGAAGGGAGCAATTGTGAAAGGAAGGGAGAAAGAAAGTGGAAGGAAGGGAGGAAGGAAGGGAGAAAGGAAGGAAGGGAGAAAGGAAGGGAGAAAGGAAGGAAGGGAGAAAGGAACGAAGGGAGAAAGGAAGGAAGGGAGAAAGGAAGGAAGGGAAAAAGGAAGGAAGGGAGAAAGGAAGGGAGAGAGGAAGGAAGGGAGAGAGGAAGGAAGGGAGAAAGGAAGGGAGAAAGGGAAAAAGGAAGGAAGAAAGGGACAAAGGAAGGAAGCGAGAAAGGAAGGGAGAAAGGAAGGAAGGGAGAAAGGAAGGAAGGAAGAAAGGAAGGAAGGGAAAAGGAAGGAAGAGAAAAGGAAGGAAGGGAAAAGGAAGGAAGGGAGAAAGGAAGGGAGAAAGGGAGGAAGGGAGAAAGGAAGGAAGGAAGGAGAAAGGAAGGAAGGGAGAAAGGAAGGAAGGGAGAAAGGAAGGAAGGGAGAAAGGAAGGGAGAGAGGAAGGAAGGAGAGAGGAAGGAAGGAAGGGAGAAAGGAAGGGAGAAAGGGAGAAAGGAAAGAAGAAAGGGACAAAGGAAGCAAGGGAGAAAGGAAGGAAGGGAAAAGGAAGGAAGGGAAAAGGAAGGAAGGGAAAAGGAAGGGAGGGAGAAAGGGAGGGAGAAAGGAAGGGAGAAAGGAAGGAAGGGAGAAAGGAAGGAAGGGAGAAGGAAAGGGAAGGGAGAAAGGAAGGGAGAAACGAAGGAAGGAAGGAAGGGAGAAAGGAGAAAGGAAGGGAGGGAGAAAGGAAGGGAGGAAAAAAGGGAGAAAGGAAGGAAGGAAAGAAGGAAGGAAGAAAGGATGAATTCAAAGATGGATACTGTACATTAGGAAGGAAGGGAGAAAGGGAGGGAGAAAGGAAGGGAGAGAGGAAGAAAGGTAGAGAGGAAGGAAGGAAGGGAGAAAGGAAGGGAGAAAGGAAGGAAGAAAGGGACAAAGGAAGGAAGGGACAAAGGAAGGAAGGGAGAAAGGAAGGAAGGGAGAAGGGAAGGAAGGGAAAAGGAAGGAAGGGAAAAGGAAGGAAGGGAGAAGGGGAGAAAGGGAGGAAGGGAGAAAGGGAGGGAGAAAGGAAGGAAGAAAGGATGAATTCAAAGATGGATACTGTACATTAGTGAGTGGGTGAAAGGAAAAATGATGGATGGGTTGGGTGGATGAATGGAATAATGAATGGGATATGTAGACAATGAAATGTTCATCACATCTTTCCCATTTATTTTCCCATTATTTTTCAAAAGAATCTAACAACAACTCACCTAAATGTTACTGGTGATATAAGAGACATCAGTCCGTATGCAGTCAGACTTTGTGAATAGAATAGGAATGCATTTAAACATAGCATTGATATGAGATAGTAATCCATAGATTTCAGTTTCATATGGATATCCTGGAAAAACAAAAATTAAATATGCTGAATGAAAATGTTACTACATTTGAAATTAAATACAAGCAGTCACCCTCTGTTAAAGGGGGACTAGTACATAAATCGTTCAAAGTTTGATTTAGCTGAAACTTCATTGAAATATTCTCAAAGACCCATACAATACAAGCATCAAGAGTTCCAATTCTAGACACAGGGAGCCCAAGCTATGTTTTTGCTCACTTGGTGCTCACTTTTCCTTTGTAATATTCTCACAATGCATTGCGGGCGTACCGGAAGTCTGGAACTCTTGATGCGTGTATCACTGGTTTATTTTGTTTTCAAAAATTCCAATGGGAAGTAATACATTTTTATGAATCTTTAGAGGTGTCAGTGACGTCACTGACTCAACCCAAACAATCGTCACGGCTTCGCTCCATACATTTCTTCATGTTTAATGTCTTGAATTATTTTATTTCTATGAAGCTAAACGTTTGTGTGAAGGAGTTTTTTTACCTTGTATGTGCTTAGGATTGATTTTTTGACTAGTTTTCGTCAGTGCAGAGCTGTTATCTGAACAAACCGTTCAGATATTTTGATCACAAAATGCAAAGAAATGTATGGAGCTGAGTTTGGGTTGAGTCAGTGACGTCACTGGCACCTCTAAAGATAAAATTTAACCAGTGATTGCATGGGTCCTTGAGATTATTTCAGTGAAGTTTCAGCTAAATCAAAATTTGAACGGTCACCCTCTATTAAGCAGTCACTTTCACTCAAATTCTCAGAAATCGGTCCCCATACCTACTGTAAACCTGACCTTTATTACGGTAAGTGGTCACATCTATTAAGCGGTCAGTTGGCTATGTCCCGAGGGTGACCGCTTATAGAGGTTTGACTGTATTGATATTAACTGTCAAATTATTGGATATGTAACTTACTGTATAGAAGAACCACAAAGGTAATTGTACAACTATTGATGCTGCGCTTGTGTAGAATTGAAGTTCAGGAGGGCTATAACAAATAAGAAGCTCAATTATAGTTTCAAATACTTATGTAATATATTAATAATAATAATAATAAACTTTATTTCACGAGGGTACATTTAACAGTTGTCACTGATGAACTCATGGCCCTCAAATAATATTACAAACTGAAGTGAAATGCTGAACATTCACCTGTATGCTTGATCACTAGACAGTAATTTCTTAGAAAAGACATTCTGTATACTGTAAATATAAAAGGTGTCAAGACAACATTAATAATTGTGATGGTGATACTGATGGTGATGATGGTGGTGATGATGATGATGGTGATGATGATGGTGATGATGATGGTGGTGGTGGTGATGATGATGATGATGATGGTGGTGATGATGATGATGGTGGTGATGATGATGGTGATGATGATGGTGGTGGTGGTGATGATGATGATGGTGATGATGATGGTGGTGGTGGTGATGATGATGATGATGATGGTGGTGATGATGATGATGGTGGTGATGATGATGGTGGTGATGATGGTGGTGGTGGTGGTGATGCATAGTGGTGATGATGGTGGTGATGATGATGGTGATGATGATGATGATGGTAATGATGATGGTGGTGGTGGTGGTGCATAGTGGTGATGATGATGATGATGATGATGGTGGTGGTGGTGGTGATGCATAGTGGTGATGATGGTGGTGATGATGATGGTGATGATGATGATGATGGTAATGATGATGGTGGTGGTGACGATGATGCTGGTGATGATGATGATGCATAGTGGTGATGATGGTGCTGATGAGGATAATGGTAATGATGACGGTGGTGACGGTGATGGTGGTGATGATGAATAATGGTTTTTGGTGATGATGATGATAATGATATAATAGCACTGATCAGTCATATTGACAACATTATTATAATTAGTAATATAATAACTATATTGTTTACATACTTGTCTAAGCACAGGCAGCCCAAGCGAGGTTCTTTTGAAGATTTGGGCTTCCTGTGCTTATTGTTGACGTTCTGACAGTATACTGTAGTTTGAATAGTCCGTAGTTCTATATTGAAAATATCAGGTTTACCTCAATGAAATGAAACTATTTTTTCAGGTGTTGTTTACTGTGTTTTGCTTTATAATCTTGCAAAGTTTCAGCGATCCGAGGCTTATTTAACAATATTTTAAAATTTTGGTCCCTATTACATAAAAAGTGGAAAGGCACGTTTGCCTGTGGTCTGAGTGACTTCCAAATCCAAATTCTCCTTTGAAACTCAAAGAACTCGGAGGAGAATTTAGATTTCGATAATGAGTAACTCATGCTATTCTTATTCAGTTATTCATAGAAATCTCAAATACAATGTATATTGAATTTTTAATGTAAAGTGATTGTATCAAATATATCTTACCAATCTATGACAATATTCATTAGTGCAGCGACAAAACCCATCATATTGAAGCTAATCTCATTAGCTGTACATAAAGAAAGACCTGCCACTATTGGTATTAAAGACATATTGACATACAAGCTTTGCTTCTCTCCTATATGATGACAAAAAAGATAAAATAGGCTTTAACAGCAGAATCATCATTATCACTACCACCGTACCATCTTTATCATTATACTACCATCTTTATCATCACTACCACCATCTTTATCATTACTACCACCATCTTTATCATTACTACCACCATCTTTATCATTACTATACCACCATCTTTATCATTACTACCACCATCTTTATCATTACTACCACCATCTTTATCATTACTACCACCATCTTTATCATTACTACCACCATCTTTATCATTACTACCACCATCTTTATCATTATACTACCATCTTTATCATTACTACCACCATCTTTATCATTACTACCACCATCTTTATCATTACTACCACCATCTTTATCATTACTACCACCATCTTTATCATTACTATACCACCATCTTTATCATTACTACCACCATCTTTATCATTACTACCACCATCTTTATCATTACTATCACCATCTTTATCATTACTACCACCATCTTTATCATTATACTACCATCTTTATCATTACTACCACCATCTTTATCATTATACTACCATCTTTATCATTATACTACCATCTTTATCATTATTAACTACCATCTTTATCATTACTACCACCATCTTTATCATTATACTACCATCTTTATCATTACTACCACCATCTTTATCATTATACTACCATCTTTATCATTATACTACCATGTTTATCATTATTAACTACCATCTTTATCATTACTACCACCATCTTTATCATTATACTACCATCTTTATCATTACTACCACCATCTTTATCATTACTACCACCATCTTTATCATTACTACCACCATCTTTATCATTATACTACCATCTTTATCATTATTAACTACCATCTTTATCATTACTACCACCATCTTTATCATTATACTACCATCTTTATCATTACTACCACCATCTTTATCATTACTACCACCATCTTTATCATTACTACCACCATCTTTATCATTACTACCACCATCTTTATCATTACTACCACCATCTTTATCATTACTACCACCATCTTTATCATGATTACTACCACCATCTTTATCATTACTACCACCATCTTTATCATTATACTACCATCATCTTTATCATTACTACCACCATCTTTATCACTACTACCACCATCTTTATCATTATACTACCACCATCTTTATCATTATACTACCATCTTTATCATTACTACCACCATCTTTATCATTACTACCACCATCTTTATCATTACTACCACCATCTTTATCATTACTACCACCATCTTTATCATTACTACCACCATCTTTATCATTACTACCACCATCTTTATCATTACTACCACCATCTTTATCATTACTACCACCATCTTTATCATTACTACCACCATCTTTATCATTACTACCACCATCTTTATCATTATACTACCATCATCTTTATCATTACTACCACCATCTTTATCATTACTACCACCATCTCTATCATTACTACCACCATCTTTATCATTACTACCACCATCTTTATCATTACTACCACCACCTTTATCATTACTACCACCATCTTTATCATTACTACCACCATCTTTATCATTACTACCACCATCTTTATCATTATACTACCATCTTTATCATTACTACCACCATCTTTATCATTACTACCATCATCTTTATCATTACTACCACCATCTTTATCATTACTACCACCATCTTTATCATTACTACCATCATCTTTATCATTACTACCACCATCTTTATCATTATACTACCATCTTTATCATTACTACCACCATCTTTATCATTATACTACCATCATCTTTATCATTACTACCACCATCTTTATCATTACTACCACCACCATCTTTATCATTACTACCACCATCTTTATCATTATACTACCATCTTTATCATTACTACCACCATCTTTATCATTACTACCATCATCTTTATCATTACTACCACCATCTTTATCATTACTACCACCATCTTTATCATTACTACCACCATCTTTATCATTACTACCACCATCTTTATCATTACTACCACCATCTTTATCATTACTACCACCATCTTTATCATTACTACCACCATCTTTATCATTATACTACCATCTTTAGAGTCATTTTCATACGACTCTATCATCACTGCTACGTATACATGTACCACTACAACTACATTTCTATATGAGTGGGAAAGCTTAAAAGTCAGCATGGAGATAAGGTCATGGTGTGGAATTGAAGATATCTATTCAACCATTGAATCACAATGGACACAGCACAGTCACAGTATAACATGAACCACACTGTAACTTCCCACTCATATGACTATCATCACTGCTACCACTACAACCACGTATCTATATTATTGTACATGTATCCATGTACACCATCATCTTTAGCATCATTGTGTGTACCTCTTCACTCAGAAGTGTTCTTCCAGGGGACAGACAATGTGCCCTTTACCCCCCTCCCTACGCTCTGTTCAAACTGATCACCTCTCCCTTGGAAAGACACACAACCAAACTTAGCCATCACCGTTTACACTCAATAATAGGGACTTTACGCAACAACAACAGGAGACCTTTGACAACAAAAGTATGTCACAAATTTTCGTTATGGATGCGTAATTATCAAGGCATTCATGCACAACGCCTGCAGTTGTGCTCTCAATGTCGTTGATGCACAATGTTAACATGACAAGTGGATGGCAGAGGTTGTTGTCCCAGTCTTTTTTTGTTACAAATACCGTCGTGAAGCCTCCCATCATCATTGCATAACTCCCTAATGATTACTGTAATTACTTCCACAGGTAGCCCAAGCTGTGTATCAGTACATTATTATAAGAGAATGTATGTGGATAATGTCAATGAAATCAATAAAATAATAAAATGAAAATGAAATCCTCTATAAAGTTCTGTGTATCTTCTTCAATTATTCCTTTATTGCCTGTGAAGATTTGAAGCGATTTAGACGAGAATTGAGCGAGTTATAGCCATTCTAAAATTAGCCCTTCTCTGACCCGTATTATTATCCACATACATTCTCTTATAATAATGTACTGATACACAGCTTGGGCTACCTGTGTTACTTCCAACATCATTGTGATGAGCTATTTTTCTTACCAAGCATGAGCCAAGCAAATAATGCAGTAAACACAGGTGATGATGATTTGACTGTCTCAGTGAAGGACAGAGCAACATATTTAAGACTGATAAGAGAACATACAACAGTGGCAAACCTAACAAAATATCAAAAATATATTAATCCATGACATATTGGTAATCTCTTCCTATCCTCCCATCCCTTATGACACAATCTCTTCCTATCCTCCCATCCCTTATGACACAATCTCTTCCTATCCTCCCATCCCTTATGACACAATCTCTTCCTATCCTCCCATCCCTTATGACACAATCCCTTCCCACCCTCCCTTCTCTCTGGACACAATCTGTTCCCACCCTCCCTCCTCTCTGGACATATATAATCTCTTCCCACCCTCCCTCCCCTCCTCTCTGGACATAATCTCTTCCCACCCTCCCTTCTCTCTGGTCATAATCTCTCCCACACTCCCCTCCCTCTTAACTAACCTCATCCAACCTAGTATTGCCATATTTCTGAAGAAATGGAAATGCGTAATCTCATGATGACCATGTGATCTCTGGAACATTGCACAGGGAAAATACATCTTGATTGCACCAAACACAGCAGACCCAAGCATCTGAGTCTCTCCAAGAATCCCTGCGTCACCATTCAAGTCACTGAGGATATATTTATTGGTGAAAATTGAGCCGAAACTAAAGATGTACCATAATGTCATCAAGACAGCTTGACGCACAAAAATGTCTGACTTGTCAAAGTAACTCTTTGTGACGTGACGTGTTGCTGGTTCAATGTCTTTATTGCTCACTTTTGGGGGAATAGGCGCCATATTCATTGATAAAATAAGAAATTAAAAAAAATGAGAATATAAATTATTTGGAAATCAACTCAACAACTTTGTAGTTCTTTTGAAGGTTTCATATCTTTCAAAATTATAGACAATTATTTTTTCAAATAATACAATAATTATTCTAGTGATGAATGATGTCTTTTGTCTTGATAAATGTGAGCATCCAAGGCCATTTAGGAATGAATTCTGCAAAGAAAATATATTCAGATTTACTTTTTCAATATTAGCCATTTCGGAGTTGCTGTTCGAAAGGAATTGTGGGGCTGTTTTGAGGGACGCCATTGCTGTCTATTTACTGTAAAACACGATGAAACGACTGGGAAACATAATTATTGTGTGCCAAACTCACTTCAAACTTTGGTACATCACTATTCAAACTTGTCGCCGTATTGAACATAAAGCGTCCCTCAAAACAGCCCCACAATGCCCGCAAACATCAACTCCGAAATGGCTAATAGGTGTCTGTCTTCGTGAGTCCAATATTAAATAGGTGTCTGTCTTTGTAAGTCCAATATTAAATAGAGGTGTCTGTCTTTGTAAGTCCAATATTAAATAGAGGTGTCTGTCTTTGTAAGTCCAATATTAAATAGAGGTGTCTGTCTTTGTGAGTCCAATATTAAATAGAGGTGTCTGTCTTTGTGAGTCCAATATTAAATAGAGGTGTCTGTCTTTGTGAGTCCAATATTAAATAGAGGTGTCTGTCTTTGTGAGTCCAATATTAAATAGAGGTGTCTGTCTTTGTGAGTCCAATATGTCTGTCTTGAGACAGCTGTCTGCTGAATACAATTTCTTTCAGAACACAAGCTTATTTTGTTTGTACAACAAAAGTGGAACTTAAAATGGCCAAGGCAAACGAGGAATTGTGATGTTGTGGAAACAATTGTTCCCAGAAATATTTCCTTGTTTGCTCGCACACACAACATTTGACTTGGAAACTTGCATGAATGTTCCAAAGCCATGTGGCCATGCATGCATGGCTTAGAGAATTGAAGCAGTGACTTATTTTCTCTTGTATAAATTGGCCTAATTTGGTTCTTGAACTGCTCAGTGTTCATATGTAAAGTTTTTGAAATTCCCAAGGGGAACAGTACGCTAACAATTTAGCAATAACATAACGTACTTGTTTATAGTATCGATGGTCAGTGGGAGCTTGATCCTGATATTTATCAAATAGTAACTTATTTAGAAGTTAACTAGTTACTAAGTAAAGCTTCAAAACTTCAATCGACAGACGAAGCAACTCACAATTAGCATAACAGATCAGGTGGAATGGAACAGAAAAAGATAAATATTTTGATCTTTTGTAAATACAAGCAATTCTTTGTGCCTGGAAATTTGGTATCCCGTGTCGTAATGACACGTTTCGTAGTGTACGTATAACGATTATAATATTATTAGGTAACAAGATGTTGTGTTTTCCTTACCAGTTTAGAAGTTATGATCTACTCGATCATAGTGAAATGTACACAGATATCGACAAGACAATAACGACATCAAACTTCAACTGGAATCCTTGTCTACACTCAGACTAGAGGAGCTATTTTATGGCGTGTTTTCAGAGTCTAAAAATTCAAAAGGTCATTTATACATTACGTGCTGGTGACTCCGAGTCAATAACGACTCGTTCGATCGGATCAATCGTTCTGGAAATGTCGGGATTCTCCGAACACACGAAAACCCAAGCACGAGATCAAATCAGACGTTGGGCTTCCTGTGGTGTGTAAAGATGGCGGCCGGTCTGCCTGATATTCGAGAGTTATTTGGAGGCGCGATGAGGGCTTTAATTCCGTCTGAAGCTAAGGATGTGAGGTAGGTTTGTTTGTGCTTATCATTGCCTTGCGATTTGAACTGAAGTAGATCAGTAATTTGTTCTTTATAGTGAGTTAATACAATATTATTGTCAGTGACAGGTCACTTGAACTGCTGCAGTGTTTTCTGTTGAGTCAATGATAAGTTTTTTGTTTTGCAGTGAAGTCAGACAAGTTCCTGACAATCAAGAGGTATTCTGCCATCCAACCATAGACCAGAGCATCATGGTAGATATTCTGGAGTATCAGACACAAGTACAGAATGAAAATGCCGCAAAGTATACGTCAAACAATTAACAACTGTCTGTCTGCAGTCTGCCTGCCTGTTCGTCTGCCTGTCTGTCCGTCTGTCTGTATATTGTCTGTCTGTCCATATGCCTGTCTAGGTAGATAGATAGATAGATAGATAGACACCTTTATTTAAACTCAAATAAAACAGCAGGGTAGTCCAGTCCAGTCTGTTCCTCTGCCTGTCTATCTGTCTGTATATCTGTCTATGCCTATGCGTATCTGTTCCTCTGCCTGTTTATCTGTCTGTCTGTATATTGTCTGTCTGTCTATATGCCTATCTGTTCCTCTGCCTGTCTGTTTATCTGTCTGTCTGTATATTGTCTGTCTGTTCCTCTGCCTGTCTATCTGTCTGTATATCTGTCTGTCTGTATATTGTCTGTCTGTCTATATGCCTGTCTGACATGCAGACAGACCGATATGTTTATCTATATCTGTCTGTATATTGTCTGTCTGTCTATATGCCTATCTGTTCCTCTGCCTGTTTATCTGTCTGTCTGTATATTGTCTGTCTGTCTATATGCCTGTCTGACATGCAGACAGACCGATATGTTTATCTATATCTGTCTGTATATTGTCTGTCTGTCTATATGCCTATCTGTTCCTCTGCCTGTCTGTTTATCTGTCTGTCTGTATATTGTCTGTCTGTTCCTCTGCCTGTCTATCTGTCTGTATATCTGTCTATGCCTATGCGTATCTGTTCCTCTGCCTGTTTATCTGTCTGTCTGTATATTGTCTGTCTGTCTATATGCCTATCTGTTCCTCTGCCTGTTTATCTGTCTGTCTGTATATTGTCTGACTGTCTATATGCCTGTCTGACATGCAGACAGACCGATATGTTTATCTATATCTGTCTGTATATTGTCTGTCTGTCTATATGCCTATCTGTTCCTCTGCCTGTTTATCTGTCTGTCTGTATATTGTCTGTCTGTCTATATGCCTGTCTGACATGCAGACAGACCGATATGTTTATCTATATCTGTCTGCATATTGTCTGTCTGTCCATATGCCTGTCTGTTCCTCTGCCTGTTTATCTGTCTGTCTGTATATTGTCTGTTTGTTCATATGCCTGTCTGTTCCTCTGCCTGTCTGTCTATCTGTCTGCATATTGTCTGTCTGTCCATATGCCTGTCTGTTCCTCTGCCTGTCTGTTTATCTGTCTGCATATTGTCTGTCTGTTCATATGCCTGTCTGTTCCTCTGCCTGTCTGTTTATCTGTCTGTCTACATATTGTCTGTCTGTCCATATGCCTGTCTGTTCCTCTGCCTGTCTGTTTATCTATATCTGTCTGCATATTGTCTGTCTGTCCATATGCCTGTCTGTTCCTCTGCCTGTCTGTTTATCTGTCTGTCTGCATATTGTCTGTCTGTCCATATGCTGTCTGTTCCTCTGCCTGTCTGTCTATCTGTCTGCATATTGTCTGTCTGTCCATATGCCTGTCTGTTCCTCTGCCTGTCTGTTTATCTGTCTGTCTGCATATTGTCTGTCTGTCCATATGCCTGTCTGTTCCTCTGCCTGTCTGTCTATCTGTCTGCATATTGTCTGTCTGTCCATATGCCTGTCTGTTCCTCTGCCTGTCTGTTTATCTGTCTGTCTACATATTGTCTGTCTGTTCCTCTGCCTGTCTGTTTATCTGTCTGTCTGCATATTGTCTGTCTGTCTATATGCCTGTCTGTTCCTCTGCCTGTCTGTTTATCTGTCTGTCTACATATTGTCTGTCTGTCCATATGCCTGTCTGTTCCTCTGCCTGTCTGTTTATCTATCTGTCTGCATATTGTCTGTCTGTCCATATGCCTGTCTGTTCCTCTGCCTGTCTGTCTGTCCACCAATCTGTGCAATGTGTGTTTTGTCTGTCTGTCAGGTATGCATTTATTAACATACTGTATTTTATTTGAACCAAAAGGTACCATTTTGAGGATATTGCAAGTTGCAATGAAAGTTTAGGAACATTTGAGGTGATTTCACATTTTTTTATGTTTAAAATAACAATATCGAAAGGGACCATGCAAGAATGGATTAAGTGACTTGTTATTCAAAGAATTCAAATTCAAAGAATCTCAAGGAGAATATTGCAGAATATTGTACATGCAGTTTATCTTGTTTTTTTTTAATAATAATATTTATTTTATATTATATTTATATTATTATTTATTTATTTATTTTTATAATAATAATAATAATAATAATAATAATAATAATAATAATAATGTTTATATGGATGTCAGTGTTTTACTGGAAACTAAAACACTCGTATTTTTCATATTTTCACTTCACTTTTACCCGCCTTTGGATTCTGCTTCTTGTTGCTTGTTCTTACAAACAATGGCGGCTTCTCGACTTTTCGCCGAGGTCTCCGATGCTGATTACTCGGACACTTCCGGAGGAAGTCCGAGTTATAAAATGGGCCTTTTTTATTATTTTTGGTAGTACGCAGAATGAAAAAAGAATGCGAAGAATGTGATCGTATCGGTCAGGAATGTCTGTTCCAGGATTTCGATTGGCTGAAAACGGGGGCGATGATCATGAATATCCGAACCCTAATGAAGTAATTCTATGCTCAAACGGGTCAAATAGTTTCCGAGCGTATATCAAGCTAAATCCGAAGTATGGTTCGCTCTAGGGTCATCGTTAATAGAAGTGCTAACTCATCGTTCCATGACTACCGACTAGAAGTACTCAGTGTGTAGAAGCCTGTGCTGTATCGCGTGAGAGAGAAACAGTTGTGTTTAATATGCAGAAGAGAAAAGAAGCATGATTGACAGAAAATAGTGCTATTGAAGCCTTTGTAAGCTTAAATATATTTAACAAAAACAAACGCGCCTTGAAGGGCGTTATCTTATAACCATCTGACCTATGCAACTTCAAGACGTACCAAATACGTACTGGTTCGAGATCTTTATCTATGATCACCGACAAATAGTCTCCCTCGTCATGCAACTGTCATTGTCATAACGTGCATTGGACGTATATGATCAAAAAACAGGGTCAAGTATCGGAGATTGTCATGGAAGAATGACTCTAGACCTTTTGCTTAGCCTCACTCTGACTCAATAAAACAATGTCATCGTTGGATAGATCTTTTGTTTCGTTGAGTCAGAGTGAGGCTAAGCGTGTATCTGCTCTGCATATGATTAGTGGCTTTATGCAAAAGGTCTATAGTCTTTTCTCTTCGTCTGTCAATTTTGAGATGGCTGTGGCTTGTTCTACCAATGGTGTGTGTTGGTGAGCAAAGATAGAGATCTACTTGTCATAATGTCCGAGTATACGCTCATTGAACGTCTTGTTTAGTTAAGTTTTCAGAAAAAAATGAAAACGAAAACACAGCAAAGAAAACCAAATATGATCTTAGAATCTTCAGGGAATATCTGGCAGCAATAAACGAGCAACGAGACATCGAAACATTACCGTTAAGTGTTTAAGTTCATCCATATAATAAAAAGAACATTACACGGTGGCTTGAAGATATGAATTTTATTTTCTTGTGTTAAAACAATATTTTACTCACTCACTGCACTCGTTCGTAAAATATTGTTTTTACCACTCGAAAATAAAATTCACATCTTCGTGCCGCCGTGTAATATCCTCTATATATGTTGCTTTCAGATCGTAAAAACAGAACCTCTTCCAGTTGGAAAGTTATCAATGAAACAGTGAGTGTGACGAATTTGAGGGGTGTCAAATGGTCCCCGCAAAATGTCTCGCAGAACTTTTGTCAAAATTCGTGAGTCTTGAAGACAGTCTCGTTTTTTCGCAAAAAGCCGTCTCAGAGTCTCGAATTTTAAAAACAAAGGAAATTGGTGAAAAAGTGTCTCGGAGTCTCGCAAAGTCTCGCCTTGACCATTCGATACCCCTAATTTGTAACTTCTGGCCTTATTGTTGATGATCATGTAATGGTGCCATGTATGCTGTGACTGTATTTACTCAAAGACTAAAATACTTTTGAAAAAAAATTAATGCAGGTGTTCTGATGCCTGGCGTCTAAAAGGGAAACAGTTTGCCTCTAAATTCAATGAAGGAGTGAGTCAACTTTTATTTTAAGTCGGTTTCCCTTCCTTCTGTCCCTCCCCCTCCCTCCCTCCCTCCCTCCCTCCCCCTCCCTCCCTCCCTCCCTCCCTCCTCCCTCCCTCCCTCCCTCCCTCCCTCCCTCCCTCCCTTCCTTCCTTATTTCCTTCCTCAATCCTTCCTTCCTTCCTTCCTTCCTTCCTTCCTTCCTGGCTTCTTTCCTGGCTTCCTTCCTTCCTTATTTCCTTCCTTCAATCCTTTCCTTTCTTCCTTCCTTCCTTCCTTCCATCCTTCCATTCATTCATTCCTCTTCCTTTCTTCCTTTCTTCCTTTCTTCCTTTCTTCCTTTCTTCTTCCTTTCATTCATTCCTTCTTCTTCCCTTCTTTCTTCCCTTCTTCCTTCTTCCTTTCTTCCTTTCTTCCTTTCTTCCTTTCTTCCTTTCTTCCTTTCTTCCTTTCTTCCTTTCTTCCTTTCTTCCTTTCTTCCATTCTTCCTTTCTTCCTTTCTTCCTTTCTTCCTTCTTCCTTTCTTCTTCCTTTCTTCCTTTCTTCCTTTCTTCCTTTTCTTCCTTTCTTCCTTTCCTTTCTTCTTCCCTTCTTCCTTTCTTCCTTCCCTTCTTCCTTCTTCCTTTCTTCCTTCCTTTCTTCCTTTCTTCCTTCCTTTCTTCCTTTCTTCCTTTCTTCCTTTCTTTCTTCTTTCTTTTCCTTTCTTCCTTTCTTCCTTTCTTCCTTTCTTCCTTTCTTCCTTTCTTCCTTTCTTCTTCTTTTTTTTTTTTCTTCTTCTTTCTTCCTTTCTTCTTTTTTCCTTCCTTTCTTCCTTTCTTCCTTTCTTTTCTTCCTTCCTTTCTTCCTTTCTTCCTTTCTTCCTTCCATTCACTCATTCTTTCTCTCTTTCTTTCTTTCTGTGATCAATAAATAATTTTATATTTGACACTTCTTTTTTCAGGAAGAAGCCAGCAATGTCATTGAAATATCACTAGCATTATTCCGTCTTCCTCAGTATTCTACAGATATTTTGGTAGTGTTTAATGATCCAACAGTTGTGAGGTAATAGTCAGCCATTATTATGCTTGTGCTCTCTGGGAGATAGGGAAGGGTAGCTTAATTTCTGCGTCTAGAAATACTGTCAGTAGAACCCTGCTAACTCGAACTCCCAAGGGAAACGGAAAACGGTTCGAATTAACCGGGTAAATTTGACCCTGATTTGAGCGAAGGGAAAATAAAATTAATTCAAGTTAGCGGGGAGTTCGAGTTAACCGAGTTCGAGTTAGTGGGGAGTTCGAGTTAACCGAGTTCGAGTTAGAGTTAACCGAGTTCGAGTTAACCAAGTTCGAGTTAGCGGGGAGTTGCTGGGTTCTACTGTAATGGTATTGAAATGAAACTATATACTCTTTATGTTTTTTTTAATAAATATTTTCTTATGAGTTTCATTTGATATTTCTTCATATGTTATGGTTTAAGCTAACATAATTATTTTCTTTTTTTTCATTTCTTTGTTTTGCAGTCCATTAAGTAGCAGTAGTAGTCCATTAAGTAGCAGTAGTACAACCAGCAGAGCACAAGAATCATCTTGTTGGACTGAAGAAACATTTTATTTTTGTGTAACAAGTCTGTCACTAGAGAAACCTGAATTGTTGCTTGGGTAGAGAATGTATTTTTACACCAAACACTCAACTCGCTATTTCATTGTAAATATTTATTATGGTCCAAAATTAATACATGACAGTTGTGAATGTTTTTGTTTGTGCTTGAAGCTCCTGATGAAATTAATACAGGGAGAAGAAGGAGAAGAAAAGAAATATAATAAAAGAAATATAAAAATATATATGAAAAAATGAATGGGAAAAGTGGGACAAAAAAAACATTTCAATAAAACACAACTAATGTATGTATGTATATATGTACCTTTATTTATTTTAAATTAAAAGATGAAAAGTTTTATAGAAAATAAGGTGGAAAAGCAAAGAAAAAACGACCAGAGTAACAGGATGATGAAAATAAAAAAAATGAAAAATAGTGATGTGGACTGAAAACATAGGCTTAGAATTTTTGTTAATATGAAAGTTATTAGCAAGAAAAAAAATCTGACAATGGAATTAATAAAATAAAAGGAAGAAGTCTAAGAAATGATAGATAAATGCGATATGAAATGAAATGGGAACGCCGTGTCGAGGACAGTCTATTTCACGCATGCGTAGTTCATATACCAAACGATCAAAACACGTTGCATGAAGGTCTGATAGCAGTTTAGCATGGCGAACGATGGCGGACAAGGGTGGAAACAGTCAGAAAAAAACGGCCAAGACAGCTCGATAACTCATAGCCAGAGCTCTTTTAAACCCACAGATCAACAAAGGAACATCTCTTCCAGCATTTCAGTTTGTTTTGAGAGCTATTTGAGACGTTAGTGAAGCATATTTTTTGAGTTTTGGAAGTGCAGTCGAAGTGGCGCTCTGTGTACAAGAACGACAACATCGTAAAGTGGTTGGATTTACAGGAATTTTGAAAGCCGATTTCTGTGTTTTAACTCAAGGGATTAGGAGATTAGAGCTCCGTTTTGATGGCAAGCTTCTTAAGTGGTTAAAGTTGGAGGAATTTGGTGCGAAAAAGTCATTTTCCGTTGGTTGTTCAAGTAAAGTTGAAGTGATTTGCAGCGGTTTCGTACGTACTTCATAAATAATACATGAGATCTGGAAAACAAAACATGGCTACCAAACACAGCAGAGAGCACCTGAATCCGCTAAAAAAGAAGTTTGTAAGTCCAAATGGGAATCGCAAATCAGCAAAATTTCCAAGTGTTTCTCCAAAGTTCAAGACCAATTTGAAAGAATTCCAAAAATTTTCTCAGCATAGCAAAAAGGATGCAAGTTTGAAAAAGAAACTTTATGAAATGAAGAAAAATAAGCGTGAGAGGTATCATTTAGGTGGCAACAGGTCGGACCCCCTGAATTTGAACAGCTTGATCGATCGTGATCCAATGCTTAGTACCCCTCAGGCGTCACCACACCCAATTCATGGGGACTCGCCTGTTGAGATATACCGTCCTCACCACGATAATGATCCACTCAATCTGAAATGCTACCCTGGTGAGGATCTGAAAGACGGGCAGACACCTAAAAAGAAGAAGAAAAAGAAGCCTAAGAGTAACCAAAATGACATCGAAAACAAAGGAGAAAAAAATCAAAATAAGGAGGCTGAAAAAGTGGAACCGATGAAAGATAAGAAAAAGAAGAAAAAGAACAAGAAAGCAAAGAGCAGTGCAGGAGCCACACAAGAGCAAAGTATTGATGACATATCTGTGAAGGTTGAAGAGAGTGACAACGGAGGAGATGTGGCCCAAGGTGAAGATAATGCTGAACGAGAAAACGAGGAAAAAGGTGAAACTTCTGTAAGTGACGACGGTGAACCACCACAAAAGAAAGTACGGAAAAGTAGTGACAGCTCGCTGGAAGAGACCGGTAGTGATAGTGTACCAAAGGGCAACGTAGAACATAAGAGTGAAGAAGTTGTGGCAAAACAAATCGATGAACAAAAATCTGAAACCCAAGAACCTTCTTTTAGTAAACCACAACCAAATTCCAGACAAAAGAAACACGACAAGAAAAGTCAAACAAGACTTTTATCTATGGGAATTATAATAGATATTATAACTACCGCAATCCTCAATACACAGAAGATTTAAGACTGAAGAGCTTCAGTAAAGACTGGTTTCATGGAAAAGACATTCTCGATATTGGATGTAACATAGGTGATATAACCATTGCCATAGCAAAACAGTTTGAACCTAGGATCATCATTGGCAACGATATTGACAATGCTCTTATAAAGATAGCAAAAAGCAAGTGCCAATCATTTGCTTGGAGTTCTACGGCTGTATCTAGTAATGCAGGGATGAATTTTCCCATGTCTTTTGCTGTAACAAATGGGCCATTAGCTGCGCCGCTGCTGCTTCAAAATGAGGAAAACTTGAAATTCCCTAAAAATATCATATTCAAACAGGTAAGAATTTCACATTTTTGTACCCTTGATGTGATTGAATCTCTAGCAAATGTTTGAACTGCTACAAAATGTACATGTGATTTCAAACTGTAATAATAATACAACTGTATTGAACTTCTAAGAAATAAATTGGACAAAAATTTATACAATAAATCTTTTGAGACACCTTTCCAGAATTAACTCACATAGCAAACATCTACCAGTATTCCCTGGCATTTTACTTTCTTTCTGTCAGTAACTGTATATATAAGTAGTACACACATATAATATTACAGTGTTTACATACGTGTAACTAAATGTCCATGTGTTGCCATATCAGTGTTGGACTTCCCTGGGGACAAACTGGGCCCCCACCTTAAAATGGGGCCATTACCAAAAGTGACATCAAATGTGAATAAAATCTCACCACAATTGTAAAGGCCTGGCCCCGGTTGCACGAAAGGTGAATAACGCCATCCACTGGATAAGTCCTATCCAATGGATAAAATTTATTGGATAACTGCATCAGTTTTATCTGTTGGATTAATAAAGACTTACTCGGTGGATACTGCTATTCACCTTTCATGCAACTGGGCCCAGTGTTCCATTATTACTATGATTGTGTTTTTTTTAATATACAGCAAACATTAAAACAGTATAATCCTGGAAAAGGCTTATATTAAGAATGACTGCATGTTCAAACAACTCGATAAAGTTGCATGGGTTTCCTGTGTTGTTTGTTTTTTTAATTTTCAAAATGGTGGCCAAACGACAGCGTATGTTGCAAGATATTCATTTTCAATATGTTACATAGAGGTAAAAGGAAGAGTTCAACTTTGGATATACTATATCTTATTGTGAGCAATGCTCCTTTCTTGCCACTATGAACCAAATACCCAAGGGTGCATCCTGCTAGATCCAACACTGCTACCATATACATGTATGGTATTACAATGTTTTAATATATCCACTTTTAATCTTTATTCAGGAAAACTATGTGCCAACAGACGAGAAGTCACTAGGCAAACAGAGGCCGATGTTCGATACCATCCTGTGTCTGAGCGTGACCAAGTGGGTTCACTTAAACTGGGGAGACCAAGGGCTTAGACTGATGTTCAAGAAGATATACAAACACCTGAGACCTGGTGGAAGGCTAATCCTTGAGCCTCAGCCTTTCGCTTCATATAAGAAGAAAAGAAAGTTATCTGTAAGTACAAATTGGTATTAATAATCATCTTTAAGGAGGAAGTGCCCATCACAATAACGTGGTTTTCCGGGAGGTCCTGAAAATTGTATTGTATTGTATTGTAGTTATTTTCATATGAGTGGGAAACCTACGGTACACAGTTACAGTCATGGTACAGAATCAAATATATCTATTCAGCCTGGCAATCACACCGCAGAATGCTTGGGCATACCGTACATGCACTTTGTTGGTTCTCTTCCTTGCTTCGAGGGTTTTTCTCTGGGCATTTTTATTTATTTATTTATTTATTTATTTATTTATTTATTTATTTATTTATTTATTTATTTATTTATTTGTTTGTTTGTTTGTTTTTGTTTTTGTTTGTTTGTTTGTTGTTTGTTTGTTTGTTTGTTTGTTTGTTTGTTTGTTTGTTTGTTTTGTTTTGTTTTTTGTTTTTTGTTTGTTTTGTTTGTTTGTTTGTTTTTTTGTTTATTTATTTATTTATTTATTTATTTATTTATTTACTTACTTACTTCCCACTCATTCAAAAACAACATTATTATTATTATTATTATTATTATTATTATTATTATTATTATTACAATGTGGTGCGATGAAATGAGATAAATAAATAAATTTGTTCAACTTTTATTTTTATCTAAAATCTTCCAGGAAAAGATCAGAGCCAACTATGAAAAGATCAGCTTCAAACCTGAGCAGTTCATAGACTATTTACTGTCAGATGAGGTTGGGTTTGTGGCTTATGAAGTCTTGGAGGAGCCCCAGCATGGTGCACCAGGTTAGTCGATTGAAACCTTTTAACTGTGTCAATATAGCTAGATAAGTAGATAGATTACTAATGGCATTGAACTAGCTAGTAACACTAGTATGGGCTGTGTTGGTGTACAATGTATAATAATGATAAATTCAATGGTCAGTAAGTAAGTAAGTAAGACTTTATTTAAAGAGGGTAACACGTGACAGTATAGAAGTAACTGATAAACTTGTGGCCCTATGGTACAATACAATATTGTTACATGCAGTTCTTGTAATATTTCATTGCATGGGAAGCTTAAAATATTTCGCTATTTAAATTCTAGTTTTCTACATTTGTATGTATCGTTTATAACAATATAAGGGACTTGTCAGAAATTAAGAAATTAGTAGGGGGAGGGGGGGGGGTGGAAAATGGGGGAGGGTCATGAAAAAATAGGCAGTGAAAAAGGGAGTATTTTGGTATTTTAGGCCAAACCCAAGGGGAGGGTCAGGAAATTTCATTTCCATCGCTAGGGACTACTTTACTTGTATCCTCTTAAATGCACATGTATGCAACATGTTATTGCATTATACTACATACATGTACAATGTATGTTTTCACCTGTTGCACATGTACTCTGACTAATACTTTGTGTTCTTGTACTTTAGGTTTCAGACGCCCGATATATCTCCTCACCAAAAGCCATCACTAAGACAGCCAAAATCTGAAAACTACATGTACATTAGTCAATCAAACCTTTCCACAATGACCACCTTGGAACAATATTGGGGAGGTGACTGTAGAGGTGGCCATTGTGGAGAGGTAGTATTGTGGGGAGGTGACTGTAGAGGTGGCCATTGTGGAGACTAGTATTGTGGGGAGGTGACTGTAGAGGTGGCCATTGTGGAGAGGTAGTATTGTGGGGAGGTGACTGTAGAGGTGGCCATTGTGGAAAGATGGCCATATTGTGGAGAGGTGGCTGTAGAGGTGGCCATTGTGGGGAATGGGCCGTTGTGGGGAGGTACATGTAGGCATTGTGGGGATATGTCCATTATATATGTAGAAGTGACTGTTGTGGGGAGGTGGCCATTGTGTAGAGGTGGCCATTGTGTAGAGGTGGTCATTGTGTAGAAGAGGTGGCCATTGTGTAGAGGTGGTCATTGTGTAGAGGCAGTGATTGGGAAGGCTGAAAACAGTGGTGGGCCAATGGCCCATCAATTGCTACAGTTATGGGCCATAAATTTTCTAAAGGGGCCATCGCTCTTAAAACCGGAAGTCAAAATGACCCAAAAAACTTTTTTTTCGAAATAGTATCCATGTTTTCCCTTTTTGATATCTAAAATAGCTTTCTGAACATGTTTTCGATTTTCAACTGCTTTTTGATGTTGAAAAGCGCAAAAAGCAGCGGTTTTTAAAGAAACGAACTCTCATTATAGTACCCAGTCTCCCCAGGAAATTCAAAATGGCGGCCAAATTTTCGATTTTTACGGCAAAATATCTCCGAAACGAAGACGTGGACCCATGTTTTTTTGAAATTGTAATGCTTCCCTAAGGCCCCAAAGAAAATATTTTTTTGCGCCGTACGATCTAAAAACGTGCCAATGGCGCACGTCCTTCCCTATCACTGTAGAGGTGGTCATTGTGTAGGTGGTCGTTGTGTAGAGGGTGGCCATTGTGTAGAGGTGGTCATTGTGTAGGTGGTCGTTGTGTAGAGGGTGGTCATTGTGTAGAGGTTTGATTATAAAATTTTATAGTAGATACAGCCCTTTGCAAAAATTATGTAAATCAAGTATATCAGTATACAATGTATCCATATATCGGGTGCATTATGGGTAATACTATTTTAGAGTTTTTCCACAAAATATGCAGCAGAGACTTACAAACAACAAACTGGAGACTAAATTACATAACATTCTAAAGAGTTTCACCAATGTTGCTTGCGTGAAACATCCTTTAGGGGACTTTTTGATTACCCATAATGCACCCGATATATGGATATACTGATATACTTGATTTACATAATTTTTGCAATCGGCTGTAGACATAGCCATTATACATGTACATGTATATTTACTAAATTAAATCTGCATGGATTTCTGAAAGGCCAAGCAATGCTGGGATTGAACCAGAAAACCATTCAAAGTTAACCCAAGATAAGACTAATTGGACTGGGCCATGTTCTTGAAAGAGTTCATTTGCTGAGGCATACAAAGGGTGTGTTTGATTGTCCTTATTCTGGAATAGGAATTATATTATATTCTGGATTATTCTGAAATAGTTATTCCACCCCTGTCAATAGAAATAGTGACTCAAATGAACAGTTTTTCCAGGTTTATTCCTGAGTATTATTCCTATTCTGCAATAAGGTCAATGGAATGCACAGTAAATGATTACTGGACCTCATCCTGCACGTGGATGTTCCAAAGCTTCTGTTTCGACACCAAGACAATAATAAATCATTACTATTGAGTTGCATTATGCAAATGTGCCAAAAGTAAAATGTATTTTATCTAAGAATAATGTTGTAATGTGATCAACGCTTCTATGTGATCAATGCTTCTATGTGATCAATGCTTCTATGTGATCAATGCTTCTATGTGATCAACGCTTCTATGTGATCAACGCTTCTATGTCATCAACGCTTCTATGTGACCAATGCTTCTATGTGATCAACGCTTCTATGTGATCAACGCTTCTATGTGATCAACGCTTCTATGTGATCAATGCTTCTATGTGATCAACACTTCTATGTGATCAACGCTTCTATGTGATCAACGCTTCTATGTGATCAACGCTTCTATGTGATCAACGCTTCTATGTGATCAACGCTTCTATGTCATCAACGCTTCTATGTGATCAATGCTTCTATGTGATCAACGCTTCTATGTGATCAACGCTTCTATGTGATCAATGCTTCTATGTGATCAATGCTTCTATGTGATCAACGCTTCTATGTGATCAACGCTTCTATGTGATCAACGCTTCTATGTGATCAACGCTTCTATGTGATCAACGCTTCTATGTGATCAACGCTTCTATGTGATCAACGCTTCTATGTGATCAACGCTTCTATGTGATCAACGCTTCTATGTGATCAATGCTTCTATGTGATCAACGCTTCTATGTGATCAATGCTTCTATGTGATCAATGCCTCTATCCATGTTCTCCAGTTGAAGGCCGGACTCCATGCAAGAACAGTGTTACATGAGTCTTACTATTACCCTTTCAAACTAGCATGCCTGACAACCCAGAGGTGTTTTTATCAGGCCTCTTTTTATTGTGCAATACTCGAAAGTATTGCCAATTAACATTTGAAGGGCTCCCTGCAAGAATGGAGTAAGTGACTTGTGATCAAAACCCAAATTCTCCTTTGAAAATCAAAGAATCTCGAGGAGAATTGAGATTTTGATCAGAGATCACGTACGCTGTTCTTGCTGGGAGCCCTTCATTTGTTATGCACATACTTCTGTCTCGACAATGAAACAATAGAATGTCTTGCCATGTTGGATGCTGATTGGCTAATAATGGTGCTAGAAGTAATGTAGTAATGGTGGTCACTTTCAAGCCGATTGCACAGGAACATTTTATTTGGATGTAATGCACTCCCAAAGGGCACATTGTAATGTAATTTATGTTTGCCAGGGCTCCCAGTGATAACAGTGTCCTTCAGGATACTGAAGGGATTACCCTGGGATTAAATAAAGGTTATTACATTACATATTTGAAGGGTTCCGTGCAAGAATCATGTAAGTGACTTGTGATCAAAATCCAAGTCAAAGCCTCGAGGAGAATTTAGATTTTGATTAGAGATCACTTACATAGTGTTTGCATTGACCTCTTCATTTAAGAGTTCCCATTACGTAAAGGCACGTATGTGCTGGCATTGTTTGGTTTCTAAAGATATGTATGTGTACATGTAAAATAGCTAACCTAAAAAGGCCAGTAAAAGTATTCTCAGAAATAGGTTTTCTAAGTTCTACTTACCTTATGTACATTAGCTTGGAAATGACAGTTATGTACATACTGTGGTTCCTCAAATAAACCATTGTAAGTAATGTATATCAATCAATTCCAGCCAGCTGGGGGGATGGTAACAGCTGGAATAGGCGACTTGCATGATGACGTTGTTTTACTACAAGTACCAGAATGCTTTGGGAATTTTCTTTCTTATTCACTGACAGATTTTTATTCCCTCATGAGAATAGCAAGACAATTGGTGCTAATTTTCGAACAAAAGAAAATGGGCAAAGCATTCTGGTACTTGTAGTATATGACATCACCATGGAAGTCGCCTATTGATCCATGCATAAGGATACAAGTAGACAAATCTGTGTAAGATGATTTATATGATGTTTAATACGTTCACATAATGTACATAAAATGCACTGACTGAAAGCTTCATTAAAAATGTGCAAGAAAATAATGTTGAAAGGTGCAACCGATGCCTATTCATTTGTGTATTGGATTTCAAATGATATTTGGTTAAAACTAGTTAGAGCGCAAGCACTAAATCCATGAAACAAAATCAAAGTTGTTACTGCGTAATAGTTTTTATTTAGTGACTATTTAGTCGCTATCATCCAACCAGAACATTCTTTTTTAGATTTCAATACATAAGAGACATCAAATACACAATAGACTTGCTGTTGATTATGACTTTACTGATCAGAAGCCTTTATTCAAGATCATGTTATGGTTGGATGATAGTGGCTAAATAGTCGCTAAATAAAAACTATTTGGCAGTAACAACATTTGATGTTATTTCATGGTTTTAGTGCTTGCGCTCTATAAGGGCCTAATAATTGTATTACATACAGTCAAACCTCGATTAAATTGGTCACCCTTGGGAAATAGCCAACTGACCTAATAAGATTAATACAGTGGGTGACCGCTTACAGTGCGAAGCTCCCAACTATGATCACCTTTAATGCATACTTTTGTATCACCATCCTCCAATTAGCCGTTAGATCAGAGATAAGACAATCCTGCAAAACTGATTGGATAATGGCCGAGACGAGAGTATGTGAATACATTATAGGTGGTCATACATTTGCGTTTTGTGCTGTAACGGAGCTGCTTAATAGAGGTAATTGGTATGTTATGCATGCTATGATTGGTTAAGGGTGGTACTCCTTTTGTCCAAGGGGTGATCGGCGGGCGGTTTTGAAAATGACCCCTAAAAGGTATGGTTCTTTCATGTTTGTTCAATAAAGAAAATAAATAACAATAATTGACCCTAATAGGTACGGAGTGATGTTACGTAACTGACTTTTGAGTCGGAACCCCTAAAAGGTCCAAACAGGAAATATGTTCAACTCTAAAAGGACCGCCGATCACCCTGACCACTTGGACAAAGGGAGTGCTGTGAAATATCGGCTTGGGGTTCCTGTGTAGAGACTGGGCACTCGCCGGAAGTAAACAACTCGGAAATCCGCAAATCTTCCGAGAATTCACTTGACGTCTCCCGGGATTCCCCGAATTCAAAAATACCCTCCAGCTCAAAATTTAGTCACGTTTGAACGTATATAAAACTCCCTAAAGCCCTGCAACTAGATCAGAGGATCTCTCTACAGTTAATTGAAGAAGAGGAAGCTTTTCAACTTCATAATTCTGAAATGGCAAAATCAAACCTGAGAGAGCGTGCTGGAATGGAACTCTTTTCGATTGTCTGTAGTCAAGGTGGAATCATGGAGCTAGTCAGTGCTGTTTCGCGTCTTACCACTCAAAATAAGAAGGAAATCATGCGTTCTGGTGAAGCTAAATTTATAGAGAAATACTTCCCCAAGATCCTCAAAGTTGTAAGATCTCAATCCTGGACAGAAGTCGAAGCAATAATGCCCTTCAGTTTTTGTCAGGAAGCAGCAAAGGGAACGTGTCCTCTCGGAGGACGTTGTACCAAGCTTCATTTGTGTCCTTATTATTTGAAAGGAACTTGTACATACAAGACAAAGTGTCGTCGCTCGCATGATAAGAAAGACCAGCATACAATGTCTCTACTGAATGCCCTCCAGCTTGGAGAGATCGACGATGACATCTGGGACATGCTTTTGAAGAGGGTTCTGGCAGACACGGAAATGGAAAGAGGCGCTGCAAGCCATGATATCCCTGATGTCTGTAAGCATTACAATAACCAAGGCGGTTGCAGCAAAGCCGAGAAATGCCCATTCCTACACGTATGCAGACACTTCGTGGATGGCGACTGCAAGTTTGGAGATGGCTGTAAGAGAGATCATAATCTTACAGAGGATCCACATAATTATGAAATCTTGAAAAAATTTCAATTGATAAACCTTTCCATCCAGCAGTGCTTGACCCTGTTAAGAGGCAGAGAAAGGAATAGGACGTCAAGTTCAAGCTCAGACTCTTCACTTCTGCAGGATGGAGCACCACGCCATAGCAAAGAGATGAAGACAAGTGTACCTGCAGCACCAAGTGTTCCCATCCGAGCACCAACTAACACAGACAGCCGGAAAAATGTAGAAATATGTGGGTTTCATTTGAAGGAAAAATGCAACTATGGTCAAAAGTGCCTCAACTTACATAGAGAACTGCCCTACCAGTGGCAATTTCAAGAAATTGGACCAAATCCAAGTAATTCCAACTGGTTAGACTTCCCGGGGGATTCAAACATAATGGCTGAACATGCATTTTGCAAGTTAGATTCCACATTTATCAATTTTTACATCAAAGAACAGGCTTACCAAATAAGCTTTGATGAGATGGTTGCTCATCCTTTGAGTAAGTATACAACCCATCCTCAGCTAGGTGACGATGATATTACTGTAGCTATATTATGATGTACACCTGTACTTGATTATTTGATCTTTTCTTCATTTCTGATTTCAGTGGGGCAGCCTGGACTTAAGCTTCAGCGGGTCACAACACAGTCATCTGAAGAAGCCCCTCCTGGTCACATATTCAGTACCCATTGGATTTGGTACTGGAAAGACGAGAATGGTGATTGGCAATCCTATGACTCACCAGGAAGTGGAGTTGAACCGAGTACAACTTGTAGCAAGTCTTTAGAAAAGGATTTCCTGCAAGGTTAATATTATTGAAAATATATCTGACAAGTGATAGCAGAGGAAATCTTATCTCCTACCTTCTTTCTTATCTTCCACTTTTATCCTTTCTTCTTTACTTCCTTTCTTCCTTCCTCTCTTCTTTTCTCCCTTCCTTCCTTACATTCTCCCTTCCCTTCTTTCTCCCTTCCTTCCTTCCTTTCACCCTTTTTTCCTTCCTTCTCCCTTCCTTCCTTCCTTTCATCCTTCCTTCCTTTCATCCCTTCTTCCTTTTCTCCCTTCTGTCCTTTTCTCCCTTCCATCCTTTTCTCCCTTCTGTCCTTTTCCCTTCTTTCCTCTTATTTTCTTTCCTCCCTCTATTCCTCCTTCCTGTTTCCTTTTTCTTTAATCACATATTGACTGATACATATACATGCGCAAAACTTCATCTCATAGGCAAAGAAAGCCACAGTATTAGTGCTGGGAAACACCAATATATTCTTTACTACAAGGACAAGAATATGTTTCAAAGAAATATCAAGTTTCTAACTGAGAGGGCAGTAATCAGAAGACCTGAGTTTGTCGCAAAAGACAAAATGAAAGAAATTGCACAGAGGTGTGTATATAATGGTAATACGGTATATAGTATAATGCAGAGATGGGGGGGTAGGGACTGTGGAGATGGGGGGGGGGCAGCCCCACCCACCTCCACTTTCAGCCAAAAAGTTTGTCACAATAAGTTGTTGCCTGATATATATACTAGTCTACTAGTATGTCCAGCTCCCCACTTTCAAGGATGGTCTGCGGTCCCTGAATTTTCTATCTTTAGCACACATCCTGGCATCTATCCATTTATGTCTATGGCATATTACAAGAATACTCATCCCTCACTTGTTCCCAATCCAATCTTTATCTCTCCCTTCTTCCTGTTTTTTTTATCCATCAAGCAAATGAATGCATCTCTCGCTCCATTTCTGTGTTCCAATGTCACCCATCTATCGCTTTGATGTCTTAATTCCTATTTCAATGATCCATCCAAATACTTCTTGGAATTCCTCCCTCCCTCCCTCCCTCATTATATCTACCCTCCATCCATCTCTTCCTTTTTTCCTATTCACGGTATAGCTATCCAGTGAGAGTTGGCTGCAGCTGTTGAAAATTGTTTTTAAATTGCAACATATCCTTTGACACAAATGCGTGTACCACTGTTTCAGACGAATAGAAACCCTAAAAGAAGCATTCAAGTCCCAAAGCACTTCATTGAGTCCCATGAGCAGCACTAGTTTACCCTCGCACTGGTCTCCCATGCAGGACAGAGATTTCTGTCTTGAAAGCCTGTCTGTGACATCGCAAGAGTATAAAACAGCTGACGAAAAGTTCCAAAGCACCATGGTATCATCAAAGGCTGTAATTAAAATTGAAAGGATACAGAATCCTGACTTGTGGATCGCATTTACTCAGTAAGTTTCAGTATAATGATTATGATGATGATAATGATGATAATCATCATCATTATCATTATCCATCATCATCGCCATTAATGTCATGACCTTCATCGTTGTGATCGGTAATCGCAAATCTGCGCTCATATTACTTTCTTCAACTTTGTAATGATCATCACCATCATAAACAACAACAACCCCATCAACATGACCATCATCATCATCATCATCCTCTTTTCGTAGCTTCTTTATTTATTACTTATTTTATGTCGTCATATGAATGCCATCATTCATACTGTTGTACCGGCATCACTGTCACTATACTCTTTTGAACGTAAACGCACAGAAAAACGTACGTAAAATTAATGCCGTGCGTAACAACACAGGGATCCCGCCCAATATATATATTAACCCGCGTGTGCTACCACAGGAAGCCCGTCATAAAAGACGCGCATATAATTTAAATATATATTTTTTTAACAATATATAGCCTCGGAATAAATGGTTCGGCTGCCTGTGTATCAGGTCCCGAATTGCTGGTTTGCAATCCAAGACACAGCGGCCATGTTGGTGGTACAAACAAGAGAAGCTAATATGAGGAATGCTTGGTTATCAGGCACTGACCAACATGGCCGCCATGACGTCACGTGCAGACCAGCAATAGAAGAGCACCATGTCTTGTCATCTAGTCTGATGTTACAGTCGAACCTCCCGTAAGCGACCACCCAAAATGCCAAGCTTTGTGGTCGCTTTCGAGAGGCAGTCGCTTACGAGAGGTTCCAACTGTAGTGATTTGACTTGGAACTGAACTTTTGTTATTTTTGGAAAACTGGTCGCTTAGGAGAGGTGGTCGCTTACGAGAGTGGTCGCAACCGGAAGTTCAAATGTAGTTTTCTGTTGATAGGAAAAAGGCAAGAATGCAGTCCAAGGCATCAAACACTCTTCCAGAAGAACGACCACAATTGTTCCATGGAACCAATCTTGACGTCCGCGAAGCAATATGTCAGCAGGGTTTCGATTGGCGCATGTGCGGAAAGCATGGCACATTGTACGGAAAGGGAAGCTACTTCGCGTGTAACGCAGGCTATTCCCATCGTTACACCGATCACTATGATGGTGGACACCGCTACATGTTCATCGCAAGAGTACTGGTCGGGTCATACGCTGTAGGGGAGAAGTCGAGGACTAGACCACCCCCCAAAGATCGGAGCAAACCTTATGGCGACTTGTACGACTCTTGCGTCAACGACGAAGTCAATCCAAGTATATTTGTAGTGTTTGATAACAATCAGGCGTATCCTGAGTATCTTATCACTTACAGATAAGACAGCAGAGGCTCCGTCAACACGTTTTGGTTTGTAAACGTACTTGTCCCTACGTTTTGGCCTTGCGTCCCCACGTAAACGAAGCAAACGAAAATCGACAGACGGCGTTTAAAAACGCTTGTGTGGACGGAAAACGTTTGATGCGTGTTGACGGGGTGAGTTAGTTTTGCGGCCTGAAAGGGCCTGAGCATTGGGAAGCTACAATGGGGATTTAATTTACTAATACTAGCCTTCATAGCAAGCGGTTTTTGGCCGCGCGTAAATTGGGGCGAGAGCATGCAAGAAGGAGGGGGAGCTGAGGGGCCATAACTTTCGCAGGCTAGGGATATACGTCAACCAATTAGCGCAACAGTTTGACTTTGCCAGTTGCAGAGGTTGTTCGTATATTCCCAGACAAAAACTAACATAGAAGCAACATTCTTTATGTAGATGTTGCCGCAGTGTTCCTTGTTTAACAAGAGAAGAGTTTGTTTTGTTTATATTTGTTTTCCACGCCATGTGAAAATTCGTTATTTTTTCCTTTCGTCCCTGATGATGGGCCAAGAGCCCGAAAGCTCGGAAAAATAAATAAATACGTAGAAGAAACAAATCATGTCTGAATCAATGGTACCTACGTACAGAAACCTACTAAAAGAGAAGAGTAGTTTTGCCAATTTGCGGTTAGAAGCACTCGTAAATTTGTCTAGTGAAAAAGCACAAGAAAAAAAAGCAAAGCACAAGCACAAAGAAAAAAAGAAGAAAAGGCCAAACAAAAAGTGAAAAAAATCCTTTCAAAAAGAATGAAAAGGTGAAATAAATGGTGAAGAAAGAAGAGTGTTGCGAAAAGGGGACACAAAAAAAGTAAAAAAAGTAAAACTGAAAAAAGAAAAAGTACAAACAATCAAAATATCCCACAACAACAAAAAAAGTAAGATATCAGTATACACAAAAACGCACCGTTCAAGTAGCATGAAGAATGTTGCTGAAATCACTTGGGCGCATGTACATGTGGATCGTCTGCAGAAATGTACGATCTTGAAAACTTCAGTGTAACTGAATCTATTGGAAATTCTATTTGTCCAAAACCGAGGAAATTGAAAATTTCCAAGTGTTCAAGAGCGCGTGCCGGATTTTGAACGCTTTCACTGTGATAACTAGTACTGTAATACGTAGTATTTCGGTGACTTTAATAATTGTTCATTTTTTCAAATATATTGAATTTTAGCTAGCTAGTTTTAAGAGGAGAAGGTTTTGTATTGTAAATTGATCTAGAAACACAATAAACAAGTAATGTAATGTAACTGTTTTACTGAAGTGTTGTTAAATAGCGCATTTCACAACTCCATTTTAACCACAGGGAGCCCAAGCTAACGATCTCGGGAACCGAATGTGTGTGTACTGTTCAAGTTTAGTTTTAGTTTCTTATTTCCTTTTTTCCGCCCGAATTTTTTTAAATAACCCCTAATAGTTATAAGCTATAAATATGTTTCCTCCCTTCCTCCCTTCCTTCCTTCCTTCCTTCCTTCCTTCCTCCTTCCTCCTTCCTTCCTTCCTTCCTTCCTTCCTTCCTTCCTTCCTTCCTTCCTTCCTTCCTTCCTTCCTTCCTTCCTTCCTTCCTTCCTTCCTTCCTTCCTTCCTTCCTTTCTTCCTTCCTTCCTTCCTTCAATCTATCTTTTCTTGTAATTTTTAAAATCTCTTCGTATCTATTGTGTCTATTGGTCGATTCTAACCACGTGATGTGAGCGCGCGCGCGTCTCCAATGTGAAAAAGGCGCGAAATTGAACTACGACACGAAAATGGCGACGAAAAGCAGTATTTCTTCACAAGAACGCTGTTTTGAGGGCCAGATAGAAGGTAGGAATATTGGCATATAACGTCTTTTAGCAATAGAAAGTATCTCCTTAGATTTAATTACTCCTCAAAGTGGAAAAGCAGTCGAATAGCAAACAGTTCGCTATTACTAGTATTAGTATTAAAATCACTGGAGAATTCTAGTTTTGTTCGGAATCCGATCGACTTCAATTCTCAAATAAAGATTAAAGGCCGCAAACGTTTCACAGATTTTCAACGCGTTTTCCCCTAAAACTCTCATTAAAGTAATCTAAAGATTGTAGTCCTGTAGAGTGAAAGAACAGTTACTCTTTTTTCAGAAGCCGTTGACGCTGTAAACGACGAATCTAAAGTTCAACAAAGACAAGAAGACCGATCACTAAAACCAAAAAAGAAAAGAAGATATGCAATAATAGATGACTCCCCGGAGGTACAGAAAGACTAATATAAGCAGTTACATGTCTAAATATTTACATTAAAAACTTTAAAATGTTAATTCGAGGGATTTTTCATTCAAAACTATGGAACTTTGGAAGCTCACAAAATCACCGCTGACCAAACTATCCAAATTGATCGTTTGTTTTCACCTCGATTAATGTTTGGAGATGATTTTTCACTTTACCCCACTTTTAGCCTGAGAAAACAGCCGTCCTTTCGCTCACTCCCGTAGCTACCCCACTTTCTGTAAAACTGCGCGCGCAGGAGACTAGTAAAACTATCGTTCTGTTCAAAGTTGTGCATTTTTAATTTCATCAATGATATTTATATCTGATTGTTAATTGACTCTAGACTGTCAACAGTCCCCCTTTTCCCTCCAGACTCAGTCGAACGAGAGAAAAACAATCCCGGACGCGCGAGGATTGGGGAGAGTTCAGAGGCGGAGAAGGGAGAGGAACGCGTAATTCGAGTTGGGGTGGTTTGTCCACAGTCCCTTCTTTTCCTCTCCCTTCTCCGCCTCTGAACTCTCCCCAATCCTCGCGCGTCCGGGATTGTTTTTCTCTCGTTCGACTGAGTCTGGAGGGAAAAGAGGGACTGTTCACAGTCTAAATTGACTCTGGAAGCGTATTACCAAATTTGCCCTTCATAACACTGCCCGCGGCGTAACAGTCTCACAGAGAACATTTAAATCAAAACAAACAAACACATAAACAAACAACGAAAAACTAAATTGTTGATGTATGGTGGTGATGATTGATGATGATTGATGATGATTGATGATGATGATGACTGTAAATTCATTTCTTCAGGAACGAGAAAAAAGAGTTAAGCTGAAGATTCATAACGACCAGGCCTTTGAATCAACTGAAGAATTCGGTCAACCCATTCCTGAGCTCTACCCTGAACTATGTGATGCTATTGTAAAAGATATTGGAGCACCATCAAGCCCAGAGGTAATATTTCGGGCCTCCATAAATTTTGTTTAGTCATTTTTTCTTGGACATTACACAAAATAAGAAAATCAGTTGCCCCTCTCTTTTCGACACCCCTATTTATCAGTTGTCCCCCTCTTTTCGACCCTCCCCTATTTATCAGTTGCCCCTCTCTTTTCGACACCCCTATTTATCAGTTGCCCCTCTCTTTTCGACACCCCTATTTATCAGTTGCCCCTCTCTTTTCGACACCCCTATTTATCAGTTGCCCCCCTCTTTTCGACACTCCTTTTTATCAGTTGTCCCCCTGTTTTCGACTCCCTATTTATCAGCTGCCCCCCTGTTTTCGACCCCCCTATTTATCAGTTGTCCCCTCTTTTTACCCCTCCCACTTTTTATCAGTTGGCCCCCTCTTTTCAACTGTCTCATTACGCCACTGTTTCATCTAATGCTTGGAACTCAAAATTCCATTTAAAATATAAACTGTGTTTCACTTGGGAGAAGAAAGATTCCCAAGCCTCAAGTTTAGATAGCCAGCCTATTGGTGTCAAAAAGAGAAGAAAGATGTTCATGCCCAAAAAAGTCAAAAGAATTGTTAAAGATGAAGATGTCAGTGAGGTAAGAGGACAACTGGGTAGTGGATAGTAACTGGGTAGTGACTGGGTAGTGGGTAGTGCATGCACAACCTTATTTATCTTTGAATTCGAGTCGTACACGTTTTCTTAGCTAATGATGAAAACAGATCCTCAAAATCCTTTAAATTGCATCCTAAATTAATGCCTGTCAAAATAGCTTTCCAGTTAGAATTATCTGCTCCCTTTAAATTAGGCATAATTTCCACCTGCGCTACATTTGTGTATCGGTACGTCCATGCATCGGTGTGTCGGTGCGTCGTTGTGTCGGTACGTCCATGCATCGGTGTGTTGGTACGTCCATGCGTCGGTACGTCCATGCATCGGTGTGTCGGTACGTCGGTACGTCCATGCGTCGGTACGTCGTGTCGGTGCATCGGTGTGTCGGTACGTCCATGCATCGGTGCGTCGGTACGTCGTGTCGGTGCATCGGTGTGTCGGTACGTCCATGCATCGGTGCGTCGGTACGTCGTGTCGGTGCATCGGTGTGTCGGTACGTCCATGCATCGATGTGTCGATACGTCGTGTCGGTGCATCGGTGTGTCGGTACGTCCATGCATCGGTATGTTAGCACTTCGGTGTATCGGTACGTCCATGTGTCGGTGTGTCAGTGCGTCCATGCATCGGTGTGTCGATACGTCGTGTCGGTGCATCGGTGTGTCGGTACGTCCATGCATCGGTATGTCAGCACTTCGGTGTATCGGTACGTCCATGTGTCGGTGTGTCGGTGCGTCCATGCATCGGTGTGTCGGTACGTCCATGTGTCGGTGTGTCGGTGCGTCCATGCATCGGTGTGTTGGTACGTCCATGCATCGGTACGTCGGTACGTCCATGCATCGGTGTGTCGGTACGTCCATGCATTGGTGCGTCGGTATGTTCATGCATCGGTGTGTCAGTACGTCGGTACGTCCATGCATCGGTGTGTCGGTACGTCCATGCATTGGTGCGTCGGTATGTCCATGCATCGGTGTGTCAGTACGTCGGTACGTCCATGCATCGGTGTGTCGGTACGTCCATGCATCGGTGTGTCGGTACGTCCATGCATCGGTATGTTAGCGCTTCGGTGTATCGGTACGTCCATGCATCGGTGTGTCGCTACGTACATGCATCGGTGCATCGGTGTGTCGGTACGTCCATGCTTCGGTGCGTCGGTATGTCCATGCATCGGTGTGTCGGTGCGTCGGTATGTCCATGCATCGGTGCGTCGGTGCGTTGTTCTTGTTGTGTAATGCAGGCATGGCATTTGAGAACCTTGGTATCCCTCACTCTATTCTCCATTGAAATTTACTCCGGTTATCAGTCACGAACTCCTGCTATCTCAAACTACTTTGCTTCCCTTGACCGTTCGAGGGTTTCCACTGTATGTTACCCCAGAGGGTTGAACTTCTTTCAATAGTCATGTGTACCTGATACTCCCCCAACCGAAAACAATTTTTTTTAAACAAAGTTTCTGTTACAGTGGAGCAGTTGCCTGGAATTCTCTGCCACTAAATAAGCGAGAATCCCCTAGTCTTGCTAGTTTTAATGATGTGACACCGTGTAGAAATAAAGTATTATTATTATTATTTATTTTTTATTATTATTGTTATGAGCAAATCAAATGTTCTCTGTTCACAGCATGGTAGTACTCATGAAGATACAAACCAAAGGGTTGGATCATGGGTTCAGTGTGGTCGGCCAGACTGTGGCAAATGGCGATGTCTGAATGTTACAGTTGACTCACATGATTTAGCAGACAAGTGGATGTGTACAATGAATACAGGTATCACCAAATGCGCGCGCGCCGGCGCTCTACCACAGGAAACCCATAAAAAAGACGCAAATATCATTTTATTTCATTATATAGTAGCCTCAATAGGAATGGTTGGGCTGCCTGTGGTATCACATGCACTATGAATTATGCAATTAGCGGCATTAACGAATATGACAATGTATCAATCATTTATTTTCTCCGGCATTTTCATTGGTCGAGAGACGACTACGTCACTGCAAATAACTTCCTACGAATAAATAAATTTCCGAGATTTACAGTCATTTGCAAAAATTCTGGCCGTCACGAAATATCACTGATATCAAGATATCGGGTGCATTATGGGTAATTAAATAATCGAAAATTCCCCTTAAAGCGGGTTAACGCCAGCAAAGTTGGTAGAAATATTTAGTATGATGTTTATTTTAGTCTTACGTTTGTTATTTGTAAATTTTGCTTCATTTAATAAGTTAGGAAACTCAAAATAGTATTATTTAATTACCCATAATGCACCCGATATATTGATATATTGATATATCGTGGCGGCCAGAATATTTGCAAATGACTGTATACAGGATAGTCCAGTCAGTCAGTAGAAGCTGGTTTAAATGGGGTCCTGTTCATGCTCTGCTCATATGAAGTTTGGTTCTCGACAATGGCAGTTCGATATCCAGAGTTGTTGATTAGTTGAGAGAAAATAATGCCGGTGAATGATTATTGAACTCGGTTTTCGCAAAATATCACCCCCTTGAGCGACCAACTTGTGTGATAATATGGTTGGTCGTTATACAAGAGGTTGACTACCGACTGCATAGAGCAGATTTCGTATGACTGTGAAAAACCACGGCGCACGGCACGGCACGGTCACGGCACGGATTCATTCGAAATCCTAAATCATCACGGTCACGACACGGCACGTCCGTGGCGTAAGTTTTTCACAGTCATTCGAAATCTGCTCTAACAAGGGTTAAGCACACACATACATGCATATATATCCCAAGAGATTTACGGTTGGGTCACATGGCTCTTTGAAATAAAACTTTCCAATATGTCAATTATAGATTGCAACTACAATACATGCGAGGCATCACAAGAAGCCTTCGATAGTCAAGATGAGGACTTTGACGTTGTTTACACATCGTTTCCAGAAGGTTCGATCGTATGGGCCAAAGTTGCTGGATATCCTTGGTAACACGCAGTCTTTCAGTTTGTCTTTTTTATATTATCATATTATTGCACGGGCCCATAAGTAGGAGCATCCATGTAGCATTAAAATTGTCACGGTGTTTGAACAAGTTTGGCTATTTTTAAAACACGAAATTGACCGGCAATCACTGTTGCTGCAAATAAAACGAGTTGCCTCAGATAAAACGAGTTGCTGCAAATGAAACAAGTTGCTGCAAATAAAACGACTTGCGGCAAATAAAACGAGTTGCTGCAAATAAAACGAGTTGCAGCAAATAAAACGAGTTGCAGCAAATAAAACGTGCTGCTGCAAATATAACGAGTTGCTGCAAATAAAAGGAGTTGCTGCAAATAAAAGGAGTTGCGGCAAATAAAACGAGTTGCTGCAAATAAAACGAGTTGCTGCAAATAAAACAAGTTGCTGCAAATAAAACGAGTTGCTGCAAATAAAACGAGTTGCTGCAAATAAAACGAGCTGCTGCAAATAAAACGAGTTGCTGCAAATAAAACGAGTTGCAGCAAATAAAACGTGCTGCTGCAAATATAACGAGTTGCTGCAAATAAAAGGAGTTGCTGCAAATAAAAGGAGTTGCGGCAAATAAAACGAGTTGCTGCAAATAAAACGAGTTGCTGCAAATAAAACGAGTTGCTGCAAATAAAACGAGTTGCTGCAAATAAAACGAGTTGCTGCAAATAATACGAGTTGCTGCAAATAAAACGAGTTGCTGCAAATAAAACGAGCTGCTGCAAATAAAACGAGCTGCTGCAAATGAAACGAGTTGCAAATGAAAACTGCAAATAAAACGAGCTGCTGCAAATAAAACGAGCTGCTGCAAATGAAACGAGTTGCTGCAAATAAAACGAGTTGCAACAAATAAAACGAGTTGCTGCAAACAAAACGAGTTGCTGCAAATAAAACGAGTTGCTGCAAGTAAAACGAGTTGCTGCAAATAAAACGAGTTGCTGCAAATAAAACGAGTTGCTGCAAATAAAACGAGTTGCAACAAATAAAACGAGTTGCTGCAAATAAAACGAGTTGCTGCAAATGAAACGAGTTGCTGCAAATGAAACGAGTTGCTGCAAATAAAACGAGTTGCTGCAAATAATACGAGTTGCTACAAATAAAACAACTTGTTGCAAATAAAACCGGAAGTGCACAGTGATTGGTCAATTTCGAGAAATCGTGTTCTAAAAATAGCCAAACTTGTTCAAACGCCGTGACATAGACTCAATATGTAGCATGGATGCTCCTACTTATGGGCTCCTGATTATCATCATCATCGTAGTCATTTCCCCCTTTTTTTGTTAAATCATCGTAGTGCTGTATTTTGTGTTGATAAATAGGTGGCCAGGTATGATGGAAAGCGACCCTGACTATGGATATTACTGCGAAACTGAAGAAAACAGTAGAGTACCGGTAAGTGGATATATGCACTGATATGGAGGTGGTGGTGGCTGGTGGTTGTAGTAGCGACTTATGATAATGGTAGTGATGATGATGATGATGGTAGTGGTACTGAGTGATGATGATGGTGGTAGTGGTGATGTTGCGCGGTAGTGATGATGATGATGGTAGTACTTTACTGAGTGATGATGATGATGATGGTAGTACTGTACTGAGTGATGATGATGATGATGGTAGTACTGTACTGAGTGATGATGATGATGGTAGTACTGTACTGAGTGATGATGATGATGATGGTAGTACTGTACTGAGTGATGATGATGATGATGGTAGTACTGTACTGAGTGATGATGATGATGATGATGGTAGTACTGTACTGAGTGATGATGATGATGATGGTAGTACTGTACTGAGTGATGATGATGATGATGGTAGTACTGTACTGAGTGATGATGATGATGATGATGTACTGAGTGATGATGATGATGATGGTAGTACTGTACTGAGTGATGATGATGATGATGGTAGTACTGTACTGAGTGATGATGATGATGATGGTAGTACTGTACTGAGTGATGATGATGATGATGGTAGTACTGTACTGAGTGATGATGATGATGGTAGTACTGTACTGAGTGATGATGATGATGATGGTAGTACTGTACTGAGTGATGATGATGATGATGGTAGTACTGTACTGAGTGATGATGATGATGGTAGTACTGTACTGAGTGACGATGATGATGATGGTAGTACTGTACTGAGTGATGATGATGATGATGGTAGTACTACTGAGTGATGATGATGATGGTAGTACTGTACTGAGTGATGATGATGATGGTAGTACTGTACTGAGGGATGATGATGATGATGGTAGTACTGTACTGAGTGATGATGATGATGGTAGTACTGTACTGAGTGATGATGATGATATTTTGTTAACACTGTACAGTTATAAGTGTAGGCTGCGCTCGCGATTATGGTGGTGTGATGGTAGTGGTTATGGGTGTGGTGACTGGTGATGATAGTCATGTTTGCAGTGACTGAATCTTGTATTGCTGATATTGATTGATGATTTATTGGTATTGTGAAGATTTAACCGTGTTTAATATCGCTGTTTACACATATAAACTCAGCCTTCGATATTTCACAACAACTCGCTATTTGGCCACGAGGCCAAGGTCATGGTCAGTCTCCATATATGGTGCGTGACGTGTAACGTCACACAACCTTCACATCATCCCCCCTACAAAAGGGAACAGTCTCTAACTAATGGTAATTCAACAAAAATAACAGTAACAATCAATGACAGTCGTTAGTCATATTAAGTATAAGAGTTTCTCTTAGTTAGTTCCTTTCTAAGTCTTTGTGCCTTCTTCAGCAGCTGTGGCCTCAGCTTCCGGATTCTTATCTTCTCAGCCTCTACTTGGGTCCCTTGCATACGAACGCACTTGTTCACTTCTGAAAGTAACTTAGTCAGCTGTAAGCTGTTAAGAATCCATTCTCCGTAGCGATCTGGTGGACGTCTTAATCTAGTGGGATGTTGTCTTGATGACTCTGTTTCCACAGTCTCAATGTCAGAGTTGTTGCTGGCTTCTTCACCGTCCTCATCGCTTGGTGCATTTGGAGCAACATCACTGCTAATGTTAGCTGTAGTTGGGGTGTCATCTGTATTATCTGTATTGACTTCAGGGCTGGTGTCCTCGAGATCTCCCATACTTGCCTTCTCGTTGGTCTCCGAGACATGTACAGTAACTGCATCATCATACCCAGAATCATCATGGACCCACTCAGCATCATCACGATCATTGTCCTCCAAATCTTCCGCTTGACGACCAGCACCCTCTGTGGTGACACTGCGGCCTGAAGTCAAGTCTGGTGGTGCTTGCGCTTCTGTCTTTCTCTTGTATAACCGCAAGTTATTGAAATGTACGACCAGCGTTTTCCTACGAGTGTTATTATCCAGCTTTCTTATGCGATACGTAATTTCAGTTATGCGTTCCACAATTGTATACGGGCCCTGCCAGTTTCGATGGAACTTGCTGGCTTCACCGGGTGTGAGCTGTGGACTGTAACGAAGAACAAGATCTCCAGGCTCATATACTGTGTGTGTCTGACGCCTTTGTCAAAGGCATCCTTTTGACGCCGTTGTGCTGCTTGTAGGTTGGTTCTCACGTCTTCGTAGCCTTTCGCTAGTTTGTTACGTAGCTCGCTAACACTCTCAGAATATGAACATTCTGACGACTCATCCTCAGGCACCATCCCCATCATGACATCAACTGGAATCCGCATCTCTCTTCCGAACATAAGTTCATAAGGAGTGTGTCCTGTCGACGAGTGAACACTACTGCGGTAGGCCATCAGGCAAAACTCCATGTGTTCATCCCAACGGTCAGGTTCTTCCTCTACTCTGGTCTTGATCATACTTTTTAGTGTACGATGAAAGTTTTCGATCTGTCCATTTCCCTCTGGATGATAAGCCGTAGATCTGGTCTTGTTCATCTCTAATAGCTTACACATCTCACTGAACACCTTAGATTCGAAATTACGTCCCTGGTCGGTGTGTATACTATCAGGTACGCCAAACTTACACACCCAGTTCTTAACGAAGACCCTTGCACACGTGGTTGCACGTTGGTTAGGAATTGGAAACGCTTCTACCCATTTGGTAAAACTACACTGCATAGTCAAGACATACTTGTTCCCTTTCTTGGTTCGTGGTAGCGGGCCCACAATGTCCATATGAATCCTTTGCATAGGATAACCGGAGGGAATCGGGTGCAATGGTGCTCTGGAACGCTTACGAGGCTTACATTTGCAGCAAGTAAGACAGTTGTCGCAGTATTCGTGAACACGCTTTGTCAAACCTGGACGCCAAAAACGTGCTTTCATCTTCCTGAGTGTCTTAAATCGTCCCATATGTGCTCCAGCTAAACCATCATGGCACTGCTGCAGTGCTGGTGTAATCAGTTTCTCCGGTAAAACTACTTGACCTTTGGTTGCTCGTCCCTTCTTCAATTCCTTCCTGTAGAGTACACCATTCTTCACCTCCAACAGCTCGAACTGCGCTATGACTGCACGTGTAGTGGGCTCAAAGACTGTAGCACTTGCTGGGTTGGCTTCCCCTCTCCCTGAAGTAGAGACGTCAGCACTGGCCCTATAGCGGCATCCTCTTGTTGTGTGCTTGCTAGCGATTCTTCTGACCACAAGTCCTGCGTAACTGAACTCGTAGTCCCAGCCAACTGCACCAACGTCAACTTGGAAACATGTGACTCTGCTCCTGCGGTGGACTTGCATGATGGACAGTCTCCATGTTGGCGTCTTGGTCTCCGGGACATCGCGTCGGCATTAATGTGAGATTTACCTGGGCGGTGCTCGACATCGAAGTCATATTCTTGCAATCGTTCTAACCAGCGAGCTACCTGTCCTTCCGGTTGCTTGAATGACATCAACCACCGCAATGAATGATGGTCAGTTCTTACAAGAAATCTGCGTCCCAACAAATAGTAACGAAAGTGATCAATGTACGTTACCATTGCCAGCATCTCTAGCCTTGTAGTGCAGTAATTTTTCTCGTGGTCATTAAGTGACCGACTGCCATATGCAATAACTCTCTCTGTTCCATCTGGCTGCAACTGTGAGAGGACAACACCTATACCAAGCTGTTGACTAGCATCTGTGTCGAGGATGAACCTTCCAGCATCTGTTGAAAAGTTAGGGTATGCGAGGACAGGCGCACTGACCAGTGACTTCTTCAGTTCCTCAAAGGCCATTTGTTCTTTGCTGCCCCACTGGAACGGGGTGAACTTCTTACACAGTCGGTATAATGGCTCTGCGGTGGTAGAGAATTCTGTTACAAAGCGCCTGTAATACCCCACAAGCCCTAAAAACCGCTGCAACTCCTTGACGTCCACTGGGACCGGCCAATCAACAACCGCTTTGGTCTTTTCAGGGTCTGTCTCGATGCCCTGCGATGACACCACATGCCCGAGGAAGGTGACCCTCTGCTTCAGGAACTGACACTTAGCTGGTTTAAGCTTAAGTCCCGCTTGACGAATCCTGCTGAAGACCAGACGTAGGCGATGTAGATGCTCTTCAAATGACCTAGACCATATTATGATATCGTCAATATAAACTAAACAATGTGTCCAGGTGAGTCCATTCAGGGCCATGTTCATTAGTCGTTGGAAACTAGCGGGACCATTGGTTAACCCGAAAGGCATCACCGTCCATTGGAATTGGCCACGGTGTGTTACAAATGCTGTTTTGGGCCGGTCTTTCTCGGACACCTTCATTTGCCAATACCCGGAGGCGAGGTCCAGGCAGGTAAACCAATGTGCGCCTGACATTACTTCCAATACATCATCTGTTCTGGGGAGTGGATGCGCATCTTTTATGGTATACTTATTCAGACATCTATAATCAATGCACATCCGATAGGAGCCATCGTTCTTTCGGACTAGAACAACGGGGCTGCTCCATGGGCTCTGTGATGGTTCTATCCTCCCATGGGCTAGTAGATCATCCAGCTGATGATCAATCACTTCTCGTTGATGAGGGGGTGTCCGCCGAGGTGGTAGCTTCACCGGCTTCGCATCACCTACATCGATACAGTGTTCAATCAAATCAGTCTTTCCCAAATCTGAATTACTCTTTGCGAACACATCAGCATAATCATTCATCAAGGAGGTAAACTGCCCCCTCTGTTCATCACTCAAATTCTCAGACTCTAATGTAAACGGTAACTCCTTACTGTCTAGTTCCTTCTTATATACACTGTGTTTCCAAAGTTCTTCATCATTATTTAGAATGGTATTGGCACCTGGAGCATCTCCCCCCACCTCAGTCTCACTACGAGTGTCTATGGATGTTACTTTAAAATTCACAGTACTTAATGGGCAATACTTTCCGATGGGATCATCTGAACACACCTTAACTGGTTGATCAGTGAAGTTCGTAAGGTGCACTACAGTTAAACCATCTCTGGGTATCACTAGCGCTCGTGCAACAGAAATACCTGTCTCTCCAATTACCGTTTCATGCACCTCTTCTATTACACCAGGACTCCCATTATTACGTTCACACCCCCCCTCAAGTTTCACTGTGAACAGCTGCTCGGTCCCAGGCCCAATCTCCACATCCCTTTCGAGGTACACCCTACACACACTGCTGGGTTCCCTGTTTGAAATCTTATTGGTACCTCAGTTCCCGCAATAGCAAAAGTTCCAGTATTGTAACAAATTTGGCATTTGTAGTAATGAAAGAAATCCGATCCTAGTAAACATTCATGCGTCAATCCGCGTGCCACAATGATATCCCAGTAACCATCGAAATCACCTATGCGAAGTCTTGTTTTTGTCTCTCCGAGAACAGTCAAAACCTCCCCATTCGCTGTTGTCAAGCTCCCAGACACTGGATTCAATTCCGAGCTAACGCCACTTTTTTTCCACGTTTCCTCGCTCAATACACTAACTGTCGCTCCAGTATCAAGTAAAATAGGTGTAACACGATGATTTACAAGTCCTGTTATATAAATGCCAGAATCTGATATTACTGAAATTACATTGCTTGGGTCTGGCTCAGATGACTGATGATTTTCGTTTACATGTTCAGAGGCAGACACTACTGGTTGCGAGAGACCTGGTTGCCCCTCGGCAGGCCCCCTTCCCCATTTCCCGATGATGCATTTCCAGCAGCAGGGCACTCTCGTGCATAGTGCCCATGGCCATGGCAGGCATAGCATTCAACATTAGCTCGGCGTGGGGTCCTAGCTGGCCTATCAGACACTTTTCTCTCCAACTCTTGTAATTTCTGACTCATACCAACAACTAATTCTTTGAGCTCACGGATTTCAGCAGAGGTTTTATCATCGCTTGCAGGTGCAACTGCATTCACTCTCGCTTTACTCACTGGTTGGCTAGATTTACAAGCTTTGCGTGCACTTTCTATTCGATGTACAGTGCGAACTGCATCAGCGAGTGTCTCTGGTTGACTTATGAAGACTCTCTCCCTCACATCATCACATATTTCCACCCCTTGAATAAACTGATCCCTTGCTAGTTCCACTTTAAAACTATATTCGGCCTCTGGATAGGCATTTTCAACGATCTCTAGTAATGCGTCTGCAAAGCTATCGATATCTTCGTTTGACCTTTGGCGCCTCGACCTTAACTGCAATTTGTAATCTTCCTTGGATTTGCCCGAGTCAAAACGCTTGCTAAGCTTTGCCGTAAAATCGTTAAACGAAAGTTCTTGAGGCAATCGTAACAGCTCAACAGCCCTGAATGCTGGCTGGTCTAATAAGGTTAGCAGGTACGCTTTGCGATCAGCTTCTCTTACTCTCACGAGGTTAATATATTGCATGAACTGTGCTAACCATGTTTTGAAATTGTGTCCAACCGAGTAAGCTCTCGGCGGTTTGACATTCCTTGCTGCTGTTGCTTTCTGAACTAACACTTACAGTTGATGCTGTTGCACTTTTGAGAACTTCTGCCAACGTATTAGCAAGCTCTTGCATGGGAGTCAAGTCAATTGACTTAGATTTTACCTTCGTTTCTCCCGAAGTTGATGGTGCTTTTCCCTTACTACTAGTTGAAGTCGACACTGTCTCGTCGCTCGCCGCTGTTTTATCCTCATCACCCATGTTTTTCTGCCAATATTCTGCCAATATTCGCTTACTTCTCAGCTAGAGTTCGTAGCCCAAATCGCTGCCACCAATGTGAAGATTTAACCGTGTTTAATATCGCTGTTTACACATATAAACTCAGCCTTCGATATTTCACAACAACTCGCTATTTGGCCACGAGGCCAAGGTCATGGTCAGTCTCCATATATGGTGCGTGACGTGTAACGTCACACAACCTTCACAGTATGATGATTTTATTGACAATCAGATTCCAATGCGAACTGATTATACAAGCATCAAGAGTTCTAGACTTCCGGTATTATTACAAAGGAAAAGTGAGCACCAATTCTAGACACAGGGAGCCCAAGCTATGTTTTTGCTCACTTGGTGCTCACTTTTCCTTTGTAATATTCTCACAATGCATTGCGCGCGTACCGGAAGTATGGATCTCTTGATGCGTGTATACAGTATTCTGTAAGACATGATTCCGGTTGATGACGATTCTTTGCTGATGGCCATGCCTGGCTGAGTATCTTCTACTGAGCGCATTGCTCCTTGTTTCAGATTAGCTATCATGTGGTATTTTTTGACAAAGAGGTCTCTAGAGCATGGATTAGCACCTGTAACGTCCGTCATTTCCAAGCTGATGATAACCCAGAACATCAAGGAACTGTAAGTATATAGAATCGAAGACATCTATTCAACCAATCAGAGCACGCAAAATCATGATTGCTCAACCAATCAGATAGAATCGAAGACATCTATTCAACCAATCAGAGCACGCAAAATCATGATTGCTCAACCAATCAGAATGCTTGAACACTGCACGGCACAGTCACCGCACGGTCATCGCACGGCATGAACCGTACCGTAACTACTTCCCATTCATAAAAATGGGAAAACGACTCTAGTAGGCTATATTTATACAGTCATTCTCAAAAAGGTTGTCCAGATGAAAAGACTACAATACTACAATAAAGTCACGTGATTCATTATGTTTTCAATTTCTGCGCGTGGAACTGCGAGTTAATACCAATGCCGTGTATTTTTGCATCTCAAATTGAAATCCCACGCGAGGAAATTGAATACATAATGAATCACGTGACTTTATTGTAGTATTTTCATCTGGACAACCATTTTGACTGTATATACCGTAACTGATTGCGAAACTTAATGCAAATGCTATATAATACGAATTCAAAGGTTGTCTTCCGGGGGAAAAACTACAAGAAAAAACTCGATCTAGCGACCGAACAAGCAAGAGAAGCCCACAGACTTCCACCAGAGGTGAACTCAGATGTGTATATTATTTCTAATGTTTGTGTAGCTGGATAATTTTATTGTCTGATTAATTAATTTAGTTTCAATCGCTATTTTTTGTGATGTGTGATGTGTGATACCTGTCTGTCTATCTGTCCGTCCATCTCATCTGTCCGTCCTTTCGTGCGTCTGTCCGTCTGCCTGTACACTGATCTGCCCATCTGCCTACCTGCACATCTGTATTAGTTTGTCTGTCTGTCCGTCCGTCCGTCTGTCTCATCTGTCTCAGTCTATCTGTCTGTCTGTCTGTCCGTCCGTCTCATCTGTCTCAGTCTCTCTATCTGTCTGTCTGTCCGTCCGTCCGTCTGTCTCATCTGTCTCAGTCTATCTATATGTCTGTCCGTCCGTCCCTCTCATCTGTCTCAGTCTCTCTATATGTCTGTCTGTCCGTCCGTCTCATCTGTCTCAGTCTCTCTATCTGTCTGTCTGTCCGTCCGTCCGTCTCATCTGTTTGCCCGTCTGCCTGCCTGTATATCTATCTCAGTCAGTCTCTTTCTGTCTTTAATATTCCATTTTTCTGTCATTTCTATTTCATGTGACATACTCCAGGAACGCCTTAAAGCATATGCATTCGCGAAGAGGTTTAGTGGAACAATAGGACGTCAAAATAGAACCAAGAAAAAGAAAGCGAACGTCGCACAGATTAAGGAGCAGTACAGCGAAGAGAACGAAGATAGTCCTAATAGTAATGGTGTTGGTAAGTACGAATTTAGAGTTTAATGATATCATATACTTGAAAATTCTTCTTCTATTATAAGCGCATTTTTATTCAGTTTATTGTAAATGTAGATAGTACATAGTATAGTAATTTATATTTTAACCAATTTACATGGAAGAGACACTTGTTGGATATGTTAATAAACAGTTTATTATTATTATTATTATTATTATTATTATTATTATTATTATTATTATTATTATTATTATTATTATTATTATTGTATAGAAATGGAAACTAATGAGGCGGAATAGACAGAACAAATGTTCGGAAAAAATCAGACGCCTCGAGCGGGATTCGAACACTATCATCATCAGCAGCAGCAGCAGCAGCAGCAGCATCATCATCATCATCATCATCATCATCATCATCATTATTATTTAAAAAAATATGATAAAAAATTATCATCATCATTATTGATTATTATTATTATTGTTATCAATCTTCTTCTTCTTCTTCTTCTTCTTCTTCTTCTTCTTCTTCTTCTTCTTCTTCTTCTTCTTCTTCTTCTTCTTCTTCTTCTTCTTCTTCTTCTTCTTCTTCTTCTTAATTTGCACTTTAATAGAGCACGAAGGTCCTTTACTTGCTCGTTGAGTTCTAAATAGAGTACCTTATATGAAATATTATATGAAACAATTTCCAACAGCGTTTGAAGACTCCACCGAAGAGATTCCAGGTAGTGAGAGCAGCGATAACTTTTCCCAGGAAATGCGAAAACAGACCAAAAAGAAAACCACTACTCCGAAGAAAAATAACAGTACAGTGAACAAGAAATCCTTGGCTGTTAAAAGTACAAAAAGTGGAATGAAGGCACCCAAGGATCAAAACATGGACGAAGTGAAAACCACGCCCTCAAAGACGTCACAAGAAACTGCAAAGAAACCTAAAACTAGTCGAAAATCTAAGAAATCACTAGAGAAGAGCGAAAAGACTGGTAAAAAAGGCACTGTCGTTAACCAAGGTAATACTGACTCCAATTGTGTTGTCTATGGTTGTGTTACAGTAATGTATTCGAATACTACTGCCACCTTTATTAGCCAATCAGCTTTCGACATGGCGCCACATTCTATAGTTTTAGGTCCAGACATAAGTATGCGAATACATTGAAGGTGGTCACAGCTTTGAGATTCGCACTTGTAATACACCGGTAATAGTGCATTGTGGTATTCAGTTTTTGATGATGATGATGATGATGATGATGATGACAGATAATGAGTGCTGCTGTTATGGATAATTATAGTGTACACTGACAGGATATGATGATGATGATGATGTCGAGAATGTGAGCCCTATGGTGCGATCTAGTGATGATGATCATGATGATGATGATGACAGATAATGAGTGCTGTTCACTTTTTGTTGTTGTTGTTGTTGTTGTTGTTGTAGATGATGATAATGATGTTGTCGAGAATATGTGCCGTCTGCTGCGATCTAGTGCTGATGATGATGAGAGTGAGGATGATAATGATGAGAGTGAGGATGATGATGATGAGAGTGATGATGATGATGACGATGAGAGGGAGGATCGATGATGATGATGACGAGAGTGAAGATGATGATGAGAGTGAGGATGATGATGAGAGTGAGGATGATGATGATGAGAGTGAGGATGATGATGAGAGTGAGGATGATGATGATGAGAGTGAGGATGATGATGATGACTGGTAATGCGATGATGATGATTCAACGATGACGAGCACATATAACGATGACACAGTTTAATGTGTCATCCTGTGGATAATATACGCTTTTTGTTTCCTTTACAGAAAACGAAAAACGGGAAGTCACCTCCTCGACTTCGCCTCCTTCTTCAACAAGTAATCATTTGCCCAGCTCAAGTGATAATACTTCCAAAGACAAGAAGAAGACCAAAGGAACAACGAAAGTACCCAAGAAAGACCAGATAATTAACCCAAAGAAGAGAAAGTTAATTCAACTCAGAGAAAATCAGGCCAAGACAAAGAAGAAGGAAAAAGAAAAGGAGGAGTCTGAACATCCTAAATTGACAAAGAAACCGAGTTCAGACGAACAAAAGAGGCTTGAAGATCCAAGTGCTACTGAGAACAAATCCCAGTTAGATAACAAATGGGTAGACAAATGTAGCATGGAAATCAAAGCCTCTGAGGTACACAAGAAGGACAAGAACGACGTCAAAAACAAATCGTTACAAAAATATTCAAAAGGTACGAGCATTGATTCGTCGCCACAGATGGATCAGGCCTCACAAGCGCAACCAAAACCCCGTTCTCCACAAGTTTCTACACCCATGCCAAAACTGGTCAAACCAGCATTTAAACCTCCCTCCAAAAACGAGGTACCCTCGAAAACTAAGAAAATGCCGAAGCTTAAAAAAGTACACTTTATTCAGCCTCCTAAAGTTAAGGATAACCTTAAAGCCAACCTCCCCCGTACAGAAGACAGAAGCCCTAGGCCTACAAAGAGTAAACATGAGAAGATGACTAAGAAACTGATGGAGAGCGCTGGTGATCAGGGTGAGAAAGTTCTATCCAAGGACCGTGATTTGGAGGTCGAAAATCCTGGTTTTGCTGGTAAGGAAAACTTCAACTTCCACAACGGTCGCTTTTCTGCGTCGGAAGCATTTTAAGTCTCGTACGTGCGAGCAGGGACTCCCTTCCCTCAGAGTCCCTTGCGGCGGCTAGCCTAATTATCACTAGCGCGCGACGCAAGCATAAGAATTTGTGTCATGTGAAAACGAGTACAACGAAACCATTGCGCAAATGCAAGAGTTGCTTCTGGGGCATTTTCACAGTGAAATATATAAGCTTTTTGCGCTTATGCTTACGTTGCCTAAGTCCATGATGCTTTGCGCCAATGTTTTGTGTTTACATCACACCTGCTAAAACTATACTTTTAATTAGAGACTTTAATATCACACATGATTGTGTTTTGGTCAAGGTTGATTCTAACGGACGCTAAATCGTTCAGATTTTCATCTGATCGGAAATCGCTTTCAAATATCGATTTTCGGAGCACGCGAAATTACGTTGTGCGCGCACTGCATCATCGTGCTTGCGGTTGTTTCACCTTCTCCCTTACCGAGGTACAACAACTTGAAGGCATGCAAGCTAAGACGCCTCAGCTGTCATTATTATTATATCGATTATATTTCATTTTAGACGAAGTAGAAGTGGAACTGGCAAAGTTGGATGAAGACATTGAAAATATGAAGAAGACGTTCATCAAACCAAGTGACGTCATACTTGAAAAGTCACATTGTGACGACTCTCCAGAATTCTAGAACAAACGATCTGACAGTTCAGTCACAAAATGATCGGCTACCACACCCAAGAAGTACCGCAGCTGTGGTTACAAGCAGGTTAAAGGCTACAAAAACTTTGTGAACTCAGATTTGGCACTTTGTAGTGCTATACACTGTAGTATGGACCTTTTCGTAGTTTCCCAGAATGCTTCAGGATTCCGCGCGCGCAAGCTAGCGAGGTCAGGGGAAAAATATTTAGAATTGATCGTGTATTGAAGAAAATATGACTACTGTATCTAATCAAGAACAGAAAAAATATATTTCCTTTGCTTGAGGATTTGCATCATTCTTTGTAATTCTTCTTACGCACTTTTAATTTAAAAGTCTAAGTTTTCTACTGAATTTCTTCATTCTTTCTTAATATTTTCGATCTATTTTTTCCCCTGACCTCGCTTGCGCGCGCAGAATCCTGAAGCATTCTGGGAAACTACGAAAAGGTGCTAGAGCGAAGTCATAATGTTCCAATATTTCGGTGATTAGGATAATTGACTGATTCAGTCGTGAACATTATTTTTTATGTTGTACTATAAAAACCTTGAACTGAATGTATATGCCATAATGTGTTGGTCAGTAAATTTACTGTATGCAATTATTTATTTATTATAACTCTTTCTATATGCATTTTGAAGCTTTTAAAATTAAACCAGTTTACCAACACAAAGTAGCCTGCAGGGTTTGTAGTCAATGGGATACCTGTGGTTTCCATGCCAACCCCAATCAAGTAACGCCTGGTGGTTATTGACCTCTTCTTTGTCAAAATACATTAGCATTCGAAGTGTATGCGGAAAATGGCGCTTCTTCTCGAATTAATCCTTCTTTTAGCAGTATTTCTACATCAGAGTATAGCTCTAGATGTAAAAGACCTTCCGACAGGGCACGGAGAAGCGCTAGGCAAGCACCGAGATTCTGATGGACATGTTGATGTCCTGGACGCGATTCCTTCTCCTCAAGATTTTTGGGAAAAATACGCAAGTATTAGAAAACCTGTAGTGTTTCGTGGCGCCGCTAAAAACTTCCCAGCGCATACCTTATGGACAGATAGTTATCTTAAAACGAACTATGGCGATTTAGAAGTCAAACTGGAAGCCAAAAAGGAAAAGGACAGCACCCCTGTTGGCGATCGTGGCGTTGGTCGTGACACAATCGAAAGTTTTCTCAATTCATACGTCCAAAAGGACAGTTACATGGTTTCTCAATTACCAGATCCCTTGGCTAAAGAGATACGGGTTCTGCCTTGCTTAATGTGCGGTACCTTCTCTGAGAGGATTCTAGAAGCCAATTTGTGGTTGAGCTCTGGAGGAACCAAGAGTATGCTGCACAAGGATGCCGACAATGCTGTCAATTGCCTTCTGAATGGAACCAAAGATTGGATTTTAATTCATCCAGACAACGAAGAAAACGTAAGTTTATTCTTTTGGTAATCATTCTAATGTGTATATTTTTCGAGCAAATAGCGAAATCGAAGACCACATCACCACGTGTCCTATTAATTCTAAAATTTGAACATGTTTTTTCCTGTCAGTCTGAAAGTGCTTCAGCTACATTTCCTTTTCTTTTTTGAATATATTGATTCGGGCATATAATGGTTGAAATGTGAAAGAAATGACGAGAAGCAAATATCCTAAATTCAAATTACACACTACATGACATGAACAACAAATTGCTTCTCGTCATTTCTTTGAATTCATACTTTTTTTTTCACAGTTTTATTCAATTATTTTGTAAATTTTTCAATGTTTTGCTACAACTTATATATTTATTTTTATTTTTTATATACTTTTATTTTATATTTGAAGATCAATCTATCAGTTTCTGTATTGATTGCAATGGAGTTTTTGTTCTTATGTTGACTGTTATGGAAATTATTAAATTCTATGGAATATAATTTACATGGCTAATTGGTTCAATTATTACGAGTATAATTAGAAATATTTTTTTTCCAAGTATATCTCTTAGCAACTGAGTTCACTACAGTGACTTCAGTGAAACTGTTTGTTATAAACCATTATAATATTTTTTTGATTAAGTATTTCACATTCATGAAGTAACCAAAAACCTATCTGACGTACTGGAACTCTACAAGAAAATCCGTGATGATGATAAATCAGGTTAGTTCAAGTTGCTATCATTTTTTGTTTACAGCGAGACGCATGTCTGTCCATGCTCGAGAATCCAGCGGTGCTCTTCGGCTCTTCGGCGCGTGCTCGGATGAAACATCGTGGGGCGATGTTTCATCCGAGCCCGCGCCAAAGAGCACCGCTGGATTCTCGAGCATGATGTCTGTCTTGACCAAAAACAATAGAATATCTCGCTATGTCGTAAGCTGATTGGTTAATAACGGTGGAAGAAGTATGCGAACACACGACAGGTGGTCACAGTTTTAACTTGAGAGTCGCACTGTAAATTATCATGGATGTTATTCTAATGGATGTTATTCTAATGGATGTTATTAAAAGCGTTGTTTGTTGGATGGATCCACATCCATGCATACTACATGTAGATAAGTTAATGCAAGAGACCATGGTCTCTTGGTTAATGTTGTTATCTTTAATCAGTTTAAATTTAGGTTCAAGATCGATTGTGAGGTCTTTTATTGAATTTCAAGACCGAGGTCCTAGCGATTCGAATTTAGGATTCGAATTTAGACTTGAATATCAGAGAAAAGACGAAATTCAGGATTTAGAAAACCTGTTTTATTGGTACTTTCGCGTTGGTGATTTTACTTCCGCTCTCGACCAGTGAATAGTCACTGGTCGCTTGACCAATCACAGCGCGCGAAACTCTATATTCACTGTCTAAAATTACAACCTCAGGCTCAGTGATTATGGTGAATATTCACCTCTACTTCGTCTCGGCGAATAATTGTTAAATATACCACAAGGGAATAATTCTTTCCGCGCGCTCTGATTGGCTACTCAATCTCGGAATATCTTTGGATATTCACCTCCGAGCAAAACAAGATGGCGTCGCGTTACATGAACGTGTCTCTTTTTCTTCTTGTAAATACATGTGATATATTTGGCTGGTTATTCACTTGTGTGGTATATACTAAAACAATTATTATTATCATCATCATCATCCGCGCCGTCCTCGCTCATTTTAAATTCACTAAGCATTGTACTTGTTTGCGACAGGAGAGTACTATCACCAGCATCTCAAAGAAGACAAGGAGATGATGGCCGAAACTTTGAAAAAGAAAGCCACTGAAGACGCACCACATGTGGAGCTTTAGAAGAAGTCAATAAAGAAATGTCCTCGTTAGATCACAGGCAACCCAACCATTGCTTCTGAGGCTACTAAATAATAAATAAAATATGGGTTTCCTGTGGTAGAGCGCGCGTGCGCAATACGTACTGTTGGGTTCCCTGTGTATAAAAATTCCCGCACACAGGGAGCCCAACATAATACGTTACTAAACACAGGAAGCCCAACATAATAAGTATTGCGCGCGCGTTAGATACCCTGCTTTACAGCTGTTCTCCTTTCTTGTGAGAGAGACAAGAACCACTGTGAGCGTCGTGTCCCCACTAGCAGTACTGCTATAAACACTGACACGTTAAAACAGCAATTCTATTGTAAAGCAGGGTACTCATCAGATAGACATAGCTAAGTAAACAATTCACTGCTTCCATTCAGGAGCTATGCTGTGATATATTTCAGAGAAAAGTTAAGTGGATGCTCCGATAACCAAATATTTGGCAAATGTACGTATGTTTTTTTTAAACCAGTAACATAATAATATAAATATTTTGAGGTACATTTTTTCCCGAGAAGGGGAGGGGTAGGAAGGCTATTTAGATGAGACGCAGTCCAGTGACGTAGCCGTACCTTCCAATGGTATAAGTGAATATATATAATGCTGAATAAATAAATTATAATAAAGTAATCCATTTATTTAAAACAAGAATTCACTTCTTTATGATCCTCGTTTTATTAACTTTTCAAAGAACCCTATAATTGGTGGGACAAACATTGAAAGGATCATTGTAATCAATAATATATTATCGATAACTGAATACCTCCATTGTTTGGAAACACTTTTCCCCCCTTGTCTTGCCCATTGTTAGCATGCGTAGCGGCCCTTGGGAAGGGAACTGAAGAAAGTGTACGCAGACTGGCTACCATAGGCAAACCTTTCCTTCCCCCTTCCCTTCCCCCTCCCCTTCCCCTTGGAGAGCCTGTTCACAGGCCATACGAAAGTGACGGGGGATGCTCATCGGAAAGTTTGAAAAAAGTATCTTCCAAGTGGGAGTGGCATGAAATCATTTTCACCAGTATTAATTTACAAACTTCGCAAAACAAATGTTGGGGGTCAAAATATAATTAAAATATATAATATAATTAATGATAATAGTTTATTTGTATAGCGCTGAAAAGTAAACACTAAAAGGTACGACGAGCATTCCCGTCACCTCATGTATGGGAGTCCGTCCACCCCTCCCTTCCAACCCTCCTCCCCTCCTCCTCCCCTCCCCTCCTCTTCTCCTCCCCTCCTCCCCTCCTCTCCTCCTCCCCTCCTCCCTGGCCTCAAGTATGCGCCAGTGTTAATTTACAAACTTCGCAAAACAAATGTTGGGGGTCAAAATATAATTAAAATATATATTATAATTAATGATAATAGTTTATTTGTATAGCGCTGAAAAGTAAACACTAAAAGGTACGACGAGCATTCCCGTCACCTCATGTATGGGAGTCCGTCCCCCACCCCTCCCTTCCAACCCTCCTCCCCTCCTCTCCTCCTCCCCTCCTCCCCTCCTCTCCTCCTCCCCCTCCCTCCCCTCCTCCTCCCCTCCTCCCCTCCTCCTCCCCCTCCTCCTCCCCTCCTCCCCTCCTCCTCCTCCCCCTCCCCCCTCCTCCTCCTCCTCCTCCCCTCCTCCTCCCCCTCCTCCCCTCAAGTATGCGCCAATGTTAATTTAGCATGCAACTTTCATATGTAGGTACCATGTACTTGATATTGATAAAGGAATCTGGTCCCCCCCGTCTTTCGAATGCTTCGAGTACTGATTGAATAAGATCACCAATATTTTCGTTCCTTTGTTGACTGTAGTCAATGCCATCTCCTGAATTAAGATTCTTATTCTTGAAGATGTTGAGGATGGGTAGGATTTGTCGGTAGTAAGGGACAAGGGCCTCTCCTATGAGGTCGGCTGCATTTGTCAACTGGAATAGCGCCTTCAACGTTGTGCAGACAACTTTGTGAGTTCGCGTATTCAACGCCTTCTTGATTGGAATGATGAGTTGAGGAATTACAGGTAAAATTTTGTTTTCTCCATGTTCAAGCAAATCTGAAATTCCTTGGCGAGCGAAAAACTCGTAAGGGTGCGATGTTTCTGAGAGGCCTTCAAAGAAGAGGGGTAGGTAGTGGTGGTAATCAAGTTTCTCGATCTCCACCTTCCAAGCGATCTTGTTTCCTTTGGTATCGTGTTCCAAGGCAATGGGGAAATCACCTCGCTCGTAGCATTTCTTGAATTTTGTCGGTTCGGCAGGTCTTTCCCTAAATGCTCCAGCTCGTGGCGGTGGTTGGACCTGTATAGAGGTGATATATATCAATCATGTGAAGTTAAGACATATAGTTGTACAAAACTACTATACTTGGATTATTATTATTATTAGAGGTGCCGAAAGGAATAAAAGAAAAAGAAAAGAGTGAGTGTCTAATAGTATGTATTGGTGTAGTTAGTAATGCCCAGGTTTATCGGAATCACTCTATGTCCATGAAAAAGTACTAACTAATTAGTACTAAATATAGCACATTCAATACGGTGGCTCTGAAGTGGCCTGCGTAGCAAGCGTTTTCAGTTAGGGCGACCCGGCCCAACTTTCGCGCGGCCCGCAAAAAACGAAAAATCTTCCGCGCGGCCTAAAAAATGCTTGCTACGCAGGCTAGCTCTGAAGTAACATCACTGAATTGATCAAGGTCGCTATTTTTTAGGGTTGCCAGTTGCCAGTTAGGGTTGTCAGGCAGTTAGGGTTACCAGTTAGGGCTGCCAGCGGCTTAGGGTTGCCACTCGGTGCCAGTTAGGGCTGCAGCCATCTCGGTATATCAATGTTGATGTGTTCAACACGAAATAACGTACCATTCCAAACACTGAGTACAACTCAATACAACGATGGAACAGTGAGAACTGACGTCGAGGTCGGTTTTTCGTTGTTGATATTATATAAACGAGCTGCCCGTAGTAGTAATGCAACCCCGCGAGCCGACTCTCCTTTTTCCCTTCTCTCGCCCGGAGGAGGTACAATTAAAGGAGCTAGACGCTACTCGCAGCCGTTAATACACCGAAAAGTGATTTGAATGAAAACTGCGGGCGTCTACTCAATTTATTGTTGTCGTTTGTCTTTACCTCCGCATTTTTCAGTCTTGCTTTTGTTGAAAAAGCCTGCGCTTGTACGGAACGCTGAAATCCTTCACCTTTGCGGGAATGAGACTCTTCCTAAAGGATTACAAGACGAAAATATTAGCCCAAGTCACAACGCCAAACATATAATAAGAACTATATGCAGGTTCTTTGATCTGTTGACAACAAAGCAACTGAAACTCAGTGGTACCGCGAATTCTACCAAACCACATCACTATGCCTTTTGGTCTTTACCTTTGTTCCAGATAGCTGCTCTTCCCTTCTTCTCATAGAAGACGAAAACGCCATGTTGTTTACTAGTTTTAAAATGTCCGAAAATACGTCAAAAAGTAGGACAATCTTCGTCTCTTGCTCACTGAGTGCCGAGTGCTGTTGCGATAATCTTGGAAGAAGTCGTCAGGCATGATAGAAAGAAAAGAATGATTCTATTGAAAACATAATCAATTCAATTGTTCTGATCATCCAACCAGGTGCCAATCAGCCAAAGATGTGCGGCTGTGGTTGCGATGTAAACAAGTCCTTTTCTTGTAACATATCCATGGCAACCAGTATATCCACAGGGAACCCAAGAATCAATCGTTTTTGTGACGGCGAAGGGTTGGAATAAAATAAAAGCCACTAAACTAAAAAATATGTGGCAAACTCCTCAGCGAACTCAACCGACTCTCATTCGCACATTTTCGCATTACGTACATGGCTGTATTACATTTCACGGCTACATTTCATTGCACTATTCATGATTGACATTGATTCAGAGCTGTTGCATTAGGTTAGTTAGTTAGATTACATTGCATTACATTCCTTCAAAAGTTTTGTTTAGATATTTAATCCTACTTTATCCATTTTTCTATAGTATATATGATATTCAGTGAGGGCCACCTGAAAATCACTATCATTTTTGGTAACGGTGTTACCCTGTCCAATAAAGTTGATATTATTATTATTATTATTATTATTATTATTATTATTATTATTATTATTATTATTATTATTATTATTATTATTATTATTATTATTATTATTATTATTATTATTATTATTATTATTATTATTATATTATTATTATTATTATTATTATTATTATTATTATTATTATTATTATTATTATTATTATTATTATTATTATTATTATTATTATTATTATTATTATTATTATTATTATTATTATTATTATTATTATTATTATTATTATTATTATTATTATTATTATTACTATTATTATTATTATTATTATTATTATTATTATTACTATAACAGAAAGGCGATCGTGAAGGAGGAACAGAGTGAGTGTTGTTTTAATTTGGTGGGTTCCCTGTGGCGATCGCTAATTTTACCCAGAAATCGTATCCGAGGAAAACTGGGGCAGACACATGCTTTCCAAGATGGCGGAAACGTGAAGATTGCCCGACATGTGAAGAAATAATTTGATTACTCTCTTCTTTGCCATCAAAAGTGCTCTTTTTCTACTATATACCGTCAGTCATTCTACTCCTGGTTTGCAAAGCTTGATATTTCATCAAAATATGTCGCGAAAGCGAAATCTGGACGACAGTGTTGACGCAGCACAGCGTTCTTCATCACCTTCACTTGACGACGATAATTTAAAGAAAGACTGGAAAGTCAAAACATTGGACGAAATACTACAAGAGAAACGTAGAAAACTTGATCTTGAGTCGCCCGAGGGAGACAAACAGAGCTCTCGTCCAAGTGCTAAAAGTTCACTCGTTAGTTCAGCCACGTCGAGTCCTGTTCTACAAATCGACTCTAAAGCTTCTTCTAAGAATCAAACGCCAACACAAGAAATTATATATCAACTCAGTCCAGATCATAGCAGTCCTCGTAAGTATTTATATCCTTATGTATAAGGTGCTTCTTTGTAATAGTAAAGAATGTCATACCAATGTAAGCTTAAATTATGGTGTTATTTTATTTTTTTAATTTATTTTATTTTCAAGATTCGCCCATAAGGCAGGTGTTGTACAATAGGACACGAAGTCCCCTTTAAAATACATTACACCACGTCCCACCCAATAAGAAGATTACCCAGTATACCCGACCCCTGATGAATTCCCTTTACAATACAGTACACCACGTCCCACCCAATAAGAATATAACCCAGTATACCCGACCCCTGATGAATTCCCAACATTACATTCAGCTGACAAGTCGACAAGACAGGCTGTCGGCTGTGACTGACTTGTCATCCGAATGTCAGCAGATAACCGACATGGGTGGTGGGACATAGACATAGACTTTATCTTAGTACCAGTAGTTTACATACAATTTAGTTTATAAGTTAAGTTAATAGATGAAGAAAAGTTATGTTTTGCGGGTTAAGTAATATAACTGGATTATTAGGTACAAGCTATCTATAATAACGCTAGGTGGGGGGTTACGTCTCTGCTCTAAATAACTGCCACTTGATCCTAGTATCCATAAAATCGAAACTCTCTATACATTTGTAAATCACACGTCCATACCGTTAATGTTAACAATGCAATCATTTTGGAAGTTCGTTAGTGATCAGATTGCAGTATCCACCACCCAGTCACTTGTCTCAGTTGTTTAGTGTGGTGACTTGAGTGTGAGAGGTCGGGGTTCAATGCTGTCTGCATCCTTGGGCAGGGACAAAGACAGTAGTGTTTAGTTAGTTGTGAGTGTAACAAGGTCTAAGTGCTGTGTGGTCGGTCACCTTTCCTAGTTTGTACATGCATGTACATTTATACCTGAAAAGAATCGTTAGGTATTCCAGGATGCAATATGCAGTATGTCAGGGGTAGCACACAATCAAATTGTGCATTACATGTATATTGCAAGTATTGTTTAAAACTTATTAATAATAAACATAAAATAATAATAATAATAACATTAAAAAGAAATTAATAATGATAAAATAAAATAATAAAATAATAATAACGTTCAAAATATAATAATATAAATATATAAATATAATGATATAAAAATAAATATAATGATAAAAAAATATTTCAAGAAAAAAGTGTCAAAATACTTTCAATTGGCATTAACTTTATACATACATACATGCATGTACATCTAATCCAATTTAATCACCCTCGACTCACAAAGGCATCACCCCAGAGAATCATGGGAGATACTGTTTACCAAGTCTTTCTACACAAATTCCCTGACATTTAAAAAAATTCGGTCATCTCATTTTGAATGTCACTCGATTTTGCTTCACCACAATATTTATTATTTATTATTATTTATAGTTCTTGTTTAATACAAGATGTGAAAAATAAATGCTGCAAATAGAAACCCCTGTGATCCTTCAGGGTCGCACCTTTCACCCTAATGAGAACAGTACAAAAGGATGTACATACAGCTTATTTGGTGGTTTGACAGATAATACGCGCAGATATTTCACGAGTTGCTAGTATATTTCTGAGCCCGTAGGGCAAGGAAAAATACCAGCAATGAGTAAAATATCCGCAAGTATTATCTGTCAAACCATCAAATAAGGGGTTTATTATTCCACAATAATTGATGTTGTTTCTTTGTTTCCTGAAGTTTTTGAGCCATTTTTGCGATGTTTTTCATGCGCGCGCGAGCTACTGTGTAATACGCTGGCATATTTTACGTGTTCTCTTTCCCTTATATGGTAAAATGACGCATGAGTGGAATAATAAAGTATAACGTCATCCTTCTGTATTCCACTAGTATCAAGTAGCAGTGAAACAAGTAAAAGGAATACCGCACTCATTCAACAAAGTGGAAGAAGACGGACAGAAGAAGAGGAAGGCGAAATACTGAGCGACATTTCAGATACAGAAACTGGTGGCAAAAGGCAGAGAAATAGAGATAGCAGACAATATGTTAGCCTTGATGTGGAAATGGCAGAGAAACCAGCGTCTGTACAAGGTACATTGATACAGCGTCAGTATATAATCTGTCTACTGATACTATCCATGGCCTGCTTCCAGTCCGGCCCTGTAGCTCAGCTGGTATCTAGAGCATCGGTGATCAGTTCCAGACGTCGTGGATTCATATCCCATCAGGGGTTGATAGTTTTTCTCTTTCTCCTTTCCTTTCTAAGTTTTTTATGGGTATTTTATAACACATAATAATAATAATCAACTTTATTTTACGAGGGTGACATGTAACAGTTCTCACTGACAAATCTGTGGCCGTCTATTTATAACATCAACATCGACTTTAATTTCTATAGTTTTCTTTGATTCGACACGGCTGATAAAGTTTCTTTTCTTAAATCATTTTTTGCATTTCATCAAGCATAAATCAAGACGCCGACAATTTTTCAAAGTCTTTATTTATGCTTATGATAAAATATAATATAAAATAAGAATAAATAAATATATTATATACCGGTACTATAAAATAATAATTTTATAAAAATATATAATCTGAAATAAAAAGAAATAAAAAAATTATTCTAATATCACTTAACATTCAAAAATTACTATTAATAGAACAAATGCGATACAATATGAGCGGCCGTGTTGTATGAGATTACATGAGAGCCAAAGGCGAGTGATTGTAGATCTCATACAACACGGATGCGAATATTGTATCGGACTTATCATATCCACAGATGTATAAAATCATGTTCTACTATAATTTTCAAGATACCAGTAAGTTTGGCTGAGAAAATCAAAGTTTTAGTATATGCAAATCATATTACATATTAATTAAACATTTAAAAATAATAATAATTTAATTTAATTTAATTTAATTTAATAAAAAAAATTCAAAACGATTTTGTATCAAAAATACAAGCTCTTCCACGGCTATGATTTCTATTGTGTTTTCCTCATGAATTATTAATGAATGTGATAACAATTATGCACATCTCCATGCAGCTCCACAAAGACATCAATAAGTTTGTTTCAGTAAATTTTGTTTTATATTTTCAGATGAAACTACAGAAAAAGAACCCAACGAGAGTGAAGAAGAAAGTTTGGAAGAAGATACTGATAGTAGCAGTGAAGACGAAAACGAAGATATAAAAGAAACAACAGAAATAGTTGCAGAAGAAAAGAGCAGTGAAGAAGAAGAAGAAACCAGTGGTGATGATAGTGATGACGGTGATGACAGTGACGACAGTTCAGACGAAGAAGAAGAAGAGGAGGAGGAGGAGGTGGTGCAAACTGAACATAAGAATACTGAGGAAATAGTGGCTGTAAAAGTGATAGAGCGTAGTGATGATGACAGTGAAGATGATACTGATGATGATACTGAAACTGAGGATTCAGAAGAAAGCGATTCCAGTGACGAAGATGACAAAGAAATGAAGACTTCAACTACAGATGTTGAGCAGGAAAAAGCTGCCAAAATTGACGAGGTTGATTCTGGAGTTGGAAAAGTCGAAAACGTTGCAAATACTAATAGACCTAAAGAAGAAGTCGTAGAGAGGCCATCAAAATCACGAGAAAAAGAGAGGCAACCTGATGAAGTCTCAAGTCGACATAGAAAGCAGGCAAGAGAAGATGAGGAGCCCCGTAGAGTTCATAAAGAAAGACATACCAGCTCAACAGACAAAAAAGATAGAAAATCCAACAAAGACGTGAAAGGAAGATCTAACAGAAAGCAGCAATCGAGTACAAGTGAAAGTAGTGATTACAAGAAATCAAGGGACTTAAAAGTTAGAGAGAAAGACAGAAAGGAAATTCCAAGAAATCGAGAACGACTAGAACGACAAGATAAAGGAGACCCAAGAGGTAAAAGGAAGGATTCAAAGCTGTCTACATTGTAGCTCTAAAGAACAATTTATTGAGCTAATTTGAACTCCACGCCATTGCACATTTAGTTGCCTCGGTAGCTCAATGGGTAGAGCACCTAATCGGGGTGTCGTTGGTTCGAATTGCGCTCGAGATGTCTGATTTTTTCCAAACATTTTGTTCTGTCTATTCCTCATTAGTTTCCATTTCTATACTTATCATAGCTTATTATTATTAAGAACAAGAATGACAGTTTTGTGCTTAGACATGTTTCGACGTTACAAACGTCATCATTATTATTAATTATTATTACAGACGAAAGATCTAAAGAAACTAAACTCAAGATAAAAGACTTAAAAGATGCTGTTCCAAAGGTTTTAACGGCACACGAGCGACTTCAATTTGCAACAGAAGTCGTTGAAACAGACAGCGATGACAGTGAAGCAGAGGAATCATCAGACGATGATTCTGATGATGAACTAAATGTCAGTCAGTCTAAAGAAACTGGGAAAGAGTACAATGAAGCACCCAAGCTACCTAACTACCAGCCTGCTATCCAGGGCTGCCGAAATGTCGCTGAAGAGTTTATATGGCTGAATCGCATAGAGGAGGGAACATATGGGGTAGTATACCGCGCCAGAGACAAACGTACAAGTAAGTGCCGGTAATAGATACAATAGAGTCATTTTCGTATGAATGAGAAACCTGTAGCACCGAGTTACGGTCACAGTATGGAATCGAAGACATTGTATTCAACTAATCACAGTGCGCAAAATCGTTGCTCAACCAATCAGAATGCTTGGACACGACACGGTCACCCCACGGCACGAACCGTACCATAACTACTTCCCACTCCTGCGAAAACGACTCTATGAGCAGGCATTCTTGTTCATAAGGTTCTAATACAGTGATCAAGTCAAAGACTGTAATATCATTAGAAGACACTATAGTACAGTGTACTGTAAGTACAGTAATGAGGCAATAGCATGTATGTATGTACACCTAATTGCAGAAAGGTTGTCCCGGAAAAGCACATTTACACATTTGCACATTTGCACATTCGCAACATCACGTGTATATTTGTTTTGCGCAAGTGGAACCCAGAGTCAATAGATTCAGTAGAAGTATACTGCCATAAGAATGCTGCGGCCTTATACAGAAGATTTCAGGTGGATAGTTGTATTTCAGCGCTTGTAAAAGTGCAAATGTGTAAATGTGCAAATGTGTAAATGTGTAAATGTGCTTTTCCGAGGTGGACAACCTTTCTGCAATTAGGTGTATACTATAAATCAACCTTTCAGGAACCATACAGGAGATGGTTTCTTGTTGCTAAAATGGTTGTTGTTTTGTTACATTCTAGATGAAATAGTCGCACTGAAGAGATTGAAAATGGAAAAAGAAAAGGAAGGATTTCCCATTACTTCATTGCGTGAGATCAACACATTGCTTAAAGCGCAACATCCTAATATTGTAACAGTTAGGGTAAGAACTGACGGCATTAAAAACTTTAAAATTATCTCTTTTTCTTGAGCAAAAGGGTGGTGGATTTCTCTATCAAAAGGGGGAGGGGAGGGGATGGGAGGAACTGATAAGGCTCAAGCTTGAATCACCTTCTTGTAGTCTCCTGCAGTGAACCCGTTATTTATTGAGGGTGACACTTAATAGTGCTGGAGCACCAACACTCTTGTTAGTGGGATAGTAATGGAAGTACTAACAGTGAGGGTGATCACGGCTTAGTTCAGTGGTTCTTTTACATCCCTCAAATATGTCTGTCATGTGTAACTCTCTTTAAATAAAGTTTATTGTATTGTATAGTATGGTTCAGAACATAGGTGGTCACCCTGCACTTTGAGATCTAAATACATGTACTTTTTAGGGGGGTTGAATGGTCCCCGTAAAAAGTCAGTCTTGCAAAATATCGTTAAAATTTCGCAGGTCTCGAAGTCCCGTTTTTTTGCACAACAAAAAATCTCATACATGTAGTCTTGAATTTTGAAAACAAAGGAAATCAGCGAAAAAGCATCTTGGGCTCGCAAAAATATGCCTTGTCTTGGAGTATCGCAAAGTCTCACCTTGATCATTCGACACCCCTACATGTACATTTCACAGTTTGAAATGAAGTACAGTACTGATTCATAAACATGTTTTAGGAAGTGGTAGTCGGTGGAAACATGGACAAAATCTTCATTGTAATGGACTACGTTGAACATGACTTGAAGACACTGATGGAACACATGAGCAGCAAATTTGCTATTGGTGAGTGAAAAAAACACTTTGTTGTACAGCACAAGTATGGCACAAAAGAAGTATTGTATTTTATAACCTCTACGATGTCACTCATATGCATGTGTACTCAATATATGTACATAATATTATACAAACTCACAAATTTTTGATTGTAAAATTTAGTGCCTGCTTAACTCCTACCTCAGTGGATATTATTACTGATGCATCCATACTACTAGTGTACTCAGACGCTAGTTATGACACGTGATACGAATTGTCTCGCCGCCGGTTCGAATTCCTGGCAGCTAATTTACCACCTTGTTGTTTCCACAGGTGAAGTGAAAACACTTCTTGTTCAACTCCTACGTGCTGTTGCACATCTGCACGACAACTGGATTCTCCATCGAGACCTCAAGACGTCCAATCTTCTTCTAAGCAACAAGGGCATACTCAAGGTCGGTGTTTAATGGTTTTAACTCTCACTAGATAGAATCTCTATGCTGCACTGCTTTGTTATACATACGTTTGCTAATAACGATTAAGCGGTACCCATTGGATAAATCCTTATCCATTGGATACATTTATTTGATAACAACAACAACAAGAAAAACAAGAAGAGAAATGGAAAAAAAAAACACAGAAAAAAAAAGAAAGAAAAAAAACGGTGAAAAAGAAGAGAAAAAAAGGAAAAAAGAAAAAAGAAAAACAGGGAAAAAACGGGGAAAAAGAACAACCCAAAATAAAAGGGGAAAAAAACGGGAAAAAGAAGAAGAAAAGAATGGAAGTAAAGAAAAAAAATATGGGAAAATGAAAACAATATTATTGGGGGTAAAATATGGTCGATTTGTGACAAATCTAGATAAGGGTTTATCCAATGGATAGCGCTACCCACTCTTTCAAAACCTCTTTAGACTCTCCTTCAAGTGAGACTCTGCATTATTGACTTTAATTTTTATATATGTATATATATTTTATAACAATAACTTTATTTTTATCACATATTTATATTTATATATAGTTGTTATTATTATATTATTTTCTATATCATATTATTATTATCATATATATTATTATATTATCACTCTGTAAAGCGCTATTGACATACTATGAAATAGCGCTATAGAAATAAAGATATTATTATTATTATTATTATTATTATGTACAGGACTGTAACAATTTGTTGCAATGGTGTCTGGAAGTTGACTATGCTCATTGATGTTTTTGATTAGGTGTAAGTCTAATTACTCGTGCTCAGGCCTTTGGCCGGCATGAGTTGAAAAACACAGCCCGTTTTTTTTTTTGGTCAGCATCGCGAATCTGCAATCGAGTGAGACAGCTGAGAAGAGAGATTACAAATCACAAACCAATCAGGAAGCACCGGAGGTCAAGGGGCAAGTTCAGCTGTCAAATTCACTCACGTAAAGTTCTCAAGCAGGTCTTTATTGCACAATCTACATGTACATTGTAAGCCTACGATTTCATGCTGCAGTGCATGCCAGTACTTAATCGCACCAGGGCACGAGTGAAGCGTCTAGTTATGTTCCAACAGGGTTTTTTAATTCAATATTTTAACAGGAACATTCTACGTTTTATGCTTCACAGGTTGCTGATTTTGGTCTTGCAAGGGAGTATGGTTCACCACTAAAGCAGTATACTCCCATTGTGGTCACCCTGTGGTACAGAGCACCAGAATTGTTGCTAGGCGTCAAGGTAGACAATCAACACTAATATTTATTATTTGGGTCGTGTTGTACGTGCGACAGATTACATACTTTGCTGGAGAGAGTGTTGACTACATGTCAGTTTTTGAAGAAATATAAAATGCATGCACATGTTCTGTGCAGTTAGAGCATGCAGGTCTGATCAGAACACGAGAGAAGTGGTTAAAGTGCCTATGAAACGAAAAAACAGACCCCGTTTTTATTTGCTACTACGAAAGTTTACTATTTGTTTGTTTACATGGCATTAATAAAAAGTGAATTGAGCTTCAGGAACATTTTTTATTTTGCGCATTTTTTATGTCGCATTTTGGGTTTCAAAGTGCGACAATTCCCGCTCTGTCAAACTATAGAAATGTGACATCATAAGTTGTGCAAACAAAGGCATACACAACTTATGACGTCACCAAGCCATTGTCAAGGGCCCAGTCTCTTGTCGCACATTTTGGTTGAAAATGATAATTTTCGAACCGCGAAAAGAAAATGTTCGCACGCTCAAAGTCGATGTTTAAATTTTGCAAATGTTCAGAGAAAGACCATAGTGGAGTGCTTCTCAACACTTCTCGAGTGTTCTGATCAGTCCCCAAGTGCTTCTATAACTCGATAAAGTACAGCGGACAAGTTTTCTATTTCTTTTATAAAATACAATTATGATTTTAAGGCAAAATCCTATCCCAGCAGACAATTCTAAATAGAATACCATTCTGCCTGATGATGTCTATTTTACTCTCCTCCATGGGCATAGTAAAATATAGTTAATGGTACCCGAGCCAGCAGGTCACGGGTTACGTCTATCAGGTTTCAGGCTAAGCGCACACGTTCAAGGCCGATCAAGGTCACTTTAATTTCATTACCACTATTCTTGTCTGGCTTTCGGGTTTTCCCAACTTCTATCACTGCCTTGCATTGGTCAGTGATTTGCGTTTATAAACTATAAAGCATTCATGTCTCTCTGATAGCGCACGTGCCGTCTAGGTTTACTTTAGTACAGCCTTTAGCATTGGCTAGGTTTTGCACCTATTGAGCAACTGTCTGGCTATAAAAGCAAGTCAATATAGAATAAATACTCATATCTGCAAGCCTTGCTGCACAGTAACAATATAGTTCAAATAATTTTCCCGCCCACCCTCCCTAGTTTGGGTGCCAATCATTGACATTGTAATATTGTAAATGGAGTTTGTTATTGCCTAATAAACTGGGGTTACCCCTTCGGTTGGCGGTTAAGTCTGTCTGGCGACTTTCCCAAGCGTATTTTGCTAGCTGGTTAGCATGCTATAGTGACGTCATTGGTACGTCATTGCGTTCGACCTGCCAATACCCTTGTCCGATCCAGCACGCGGAGTGCTGGGGAGATGAGTGAGGCTTTAAAAGGTCATGTTTGTTGTTATGTTTTGCACTAAGGGAGTCGTCACGCCAGGCTTGCCACGCCATCAGTTGGGCTCATTCCCCCAATTATATGCCACAAATATGTGTACTGTTTTTGATGTGTAATAATGGGTGGTTATTAAATACTGTGAGAAGTGACATTAATGGTTTAAAGTAAACCGAAATATTGCCAAACGCTGTTTGCCTTTTCATTGAGGGCATACTTCCATGATGAGTATGATTTTCGGAATGTCGTTCATTTTATTTTAAAGAAAGTTATCAATTTTGTTCGTTACAAAAATATTTTGAATATATGCGCACGTGTTGTGTGCTCTCATAGAGCATGCGGCATACACATCCTTTAGCAAATCAGCGCATGCATTATGTCATAGTTATTTTGTAAGACTCAGTAGTGATTTTGTTTGACTTCTTGTCCAGGAATATGCCTGTCCCATTGACCTGTGGTCTGTTGGCTGCATATTTGCTCAGTAATGATTTTGTTTGACTTCTGTCCAGGAATATGCCTGCCCCATTGACCTGTGGTCTGTTGGCTGCATATTTGCTCAGTAATGATTTTGTTTGACTTCTGTCCAGGAATATGCCTGCCCCATTGACCTGTGGTCTGTTGGCTGCATATTTGCTCAGTAATGATTTTGTTTGACTTCTGTCCAGGAATATGCCTGCCCCATTGACCTGTGGTCTGTTGGCTGCATATTTGCTGAACTTTTAACAATGAAACCACTGTTTCCTGGAAAATCAGAAATTGATCAAATAAATAGAATATTTAAGGTGAGTATTACAGTTGATTTTCTATAGACATACAATATGGTATATTATGGTATAGCAATACACTGTATTCTTTGGAACTGTGAATGATAACTTGAATAGGGAGATTAATGTTGCTATTTATTATGCAGGACTTGGGTACTCCTAGCGATAAGATATGGCCTGGTCCACCTTCCTACTCAGAACTACCGCACGTTAAGAAGGTACATATTTGTACATGTACATACAGTGAGCACCATTTGCTCCCCCCCCCCCCCCCCCCCCCCCCCCCCCCCCGCCCAGTGATATCCCCCTGGAAGAGCCCCTGGAATATACTATATAAATTTACCTTTTTACCTTCATTTTTTTGTCTCCTTTATTCCTCTGTTTTTATTTTTATTTGTATATCACTACTTATATTGTTATGTTACTGATGATTTTACCGTGTTTAAATAAACTATATGATATGATGATGATGTTTGTGTGTCTATCTCTCAATCCATGTGTTTCAAAATTGGAGGCATAACATACTAATTTCTTATGATTCATGTAAACTGCTTGGCTGCCATGGGCACCTTTCATATGCAGCCTGAAAAAGTCCTCCCTCCGTTGTGTGCAAGTGCATTGCGACAATGTGAAATGCGCTATATACTGTAAGAACGTATTAGTGCATTGCGACAATGTGAAATGCGCTATATACTGTAAGAACGTATTCTTATTTGTTTGTTTATTCATGCTTTCATTCATTTGTTCACATTAAGGCTTAAGGTGCGGTAATTAATACGAGCAACAAAATCGTGCAACTTGTCGCGCAACGTTGTTCAGATTGTTGCGTTGCAAGTTGCAGAGCAATTTTTCTCGTATTGCCATCGTTCGCACAACTTGTCACGCAACAAATTAAATTTTCGGTGTTGCAGGTTGCAAAACTTTGTCGCATGAAGTAGAAAGAGCTTCTACTTTGTGCAACAAAGTTTTGCAGCCTGCAACACGAAAATGTGTTGCGCGACAAGTTGTGCGAACGCTGGTAATACGAGAAATATTGCTCTGCAACTTGTTGCGTGACAAGTTGCCCGATTTTTTGCCCGTATTACTGCACCTTTATGTATTCATGTTTATTGTTTTCAGGTGACTTTTACTGAATATCCATATAATCAGTTAAGAAACAAGTTTGGTACTCACCTGACAGACAAAGGATTTGATCTTCTAAACAAGTGAGTAAATACTGTAATGAATATACTTATAGTACTGTTGATGGTGATGATAGTGGTAACTGATGATGATGACAATGATTGCACTGTTAATGGTGATGATGATGATGGTGATGATAGATTAAAGATAAAGATTCAAGATAATGAAAACAGGTGAAATATCGTTGGAGATTGCCTTCACGGATGTCAAGACTCAGTGATGATGATGAGAGTGATGACTGATGATGATGATAATGACTAAATGAATCATGATGATGATGAGAGTGATGACTGATGATGTTTAGGATGCTATCATTGAAGTACATTTGTTTGATCATAATAATATTGTTTATCTTCATGTTTTATACTACAACTTTTTTTTTTCTGTAGATTTTTGACTTATGACCCAATGAAGAGGATAGCAGCTGAAGAAGCATTAAAACATGAATATTTTAATGTAAGTTTCTGTCAAAGTAATAATGATGTAACTACATCATAGTGACATTCTTTGGTTCATCGAGTGAAATGACTGACTGACTGACCGATTGACTGACTGACTGACTGACTGACTGACTGACTGACTGACTGTGTGTCTGTCTGTCTGTCTGACTAACTGACTGACTGACTGACTGACTGATCCATTGATTGGTAGATTGATTGATGTCCCTTTGCAGGAATCACCGTACCCTATAAAACCTGATATGTTTCCAACATGGCCAGCAAAGAGTGAAATGCAAAAAAGACCAAAAAGAAAAGACTACGAACACAGCCCCCCGCCACCTGAGGGTGGAGAGATGTTCTCTAAACTTGTAAGTTGTCACATGCTTTCCTTCCTTCCTTCCTTCCTTCCTTCCTTCCTTCCTTCCTTCCTTCCTTCCTTCCTTCCTTCCTTCCTTCCTTCCTTCCTTCCTTCCTTCCTTCCTTCCTTCCTTCCTTCCTTCCTTCCTTCCTTCTTTCCCTTCCTTCCTTCCTATTTCCTTCTTTCCCTTCTTTGATTTCTTCTTTGTGTGGTTGCTTCCTTCTTCCATTCCGTCATTCCTTTTGCCAATATTGTCTATCTTCACTTTGTAGAAAGATGGTAGTAGCGCTGATGGAGCACAAGGTTTCCATATGCCTTCATCAAAGAAGGGATCTGCAGCTGTCGCTGGTTTTAGCTTGAAATTTGGTCTTAACAAGTAGAACTGTGTGCTTGTAAATAGTCTGTACATGTAATACTATACCAACTTTCTAGTAAATGTATAAATGCAGGTACAATCATTGAATAAAGATATGTACAATAAAACAGTGTTCTATTAGCCACTTTAGAAACGAGTGAAGGACTGGGAACGAGTTTTAAGAATTAATCTAATTAAAAAATGAACCCTATCGCAAGAAAGAGCATATCAGAATTAGCATTATTACAAAGTTTCAAAAGGTTTTGTTAGATATTGAACGAGTAACAGCTTTCCAAAAACCGCAAAAAATACAAAGAAATGATTGTATGTTTAGTAGGGATGCTTGTCCCGAGTAACCATACATTTCTTTGTAATTTTTGCAGTTTTTAAATGTCTGCAGTTCAGTTGCTGCTTCTCCAAACCCTATCAAACTCCTAAAACTTACTTCCCAGTCCTCCACTCGTTTCTAAAGTGGCTAATAAGCCCTTTCACGGTTTTTCGCCGCCATTTTGAATTGGGGCAAACTTGGCAAAATTGATAGAAATCTGGATCACTTTGACTTGCCGTAACTCCGCTTTTGTTGGATTTTCAAAATTTAAACTTCGATAATCAGCATGCAGGCATGCATGTCAGTTGTTGGACTGAAAATAAGACCAATGTAGCTGTTTTAACTATCTTTTACGAGTCAATCTTCTTTTCACGAATGTATCTTAATATTTCGAGCTAATTTGCATATTCACATGCCGAACGTTTTATTTTGAAAACCAAAATCTTTTTTTCTGGATTTGTAGCCTTCCAATAGCCATCATATTATAGGACATAAATAAGAAAGAAAACTTATTTTCTAAAATGGTCAGTTTTTGAAAATCAAACGAAATCGAGCGGAGTTACGGCAAGTCAAAGTGATCCAGTTTTCTATTAATTTTGCCGAGTTTGCCCCAATTCAAAATGGCGGCGAAAAACCGTGAAAGGGCTTATTAGAATTGGTCTTTTCTACAAGAGATAATTTAAAACCATTATACTCTTTCATTCACTTATTTTTCCATATACAAATGTACTCGTATTTATTCATCAATTCATTCATTCTTTTCTGCAGCCTTTCTTTCTTTCATTTACTCATTCATCTGGTTATTTGTTCTTTCATTCATTCTTTCATTTATTCATATCTTCATTCATTTATTCATTCGTTATTTCATGCATTCATTCCTTTATTCATTCTGGCATTATTCTTTCATTCCTCCTTTCTTTCATTTATTCATTCATCAGTTCATTCATATATTTAGCCATTCATTCATTTATTCACCCATTCATTAGTCCATCCATCCATTTACTCATCCATCATTCATTTATTCATTCAATTTTTACAAGTATTCCAAAGGCAACCCAAGCCTCATCTCTCCACATGAGTCTAAAACAAAACCAAGTGGCTGAAAGTTTCCAATTCCATTTTCTTTCTTCAAATATTTCCATTTAGTCACACCCCCACCCCTCCCATCGACGTGCCTTCAGGTGTTGCGTGTCTGATCGCACGGTTCGAGTAAGTCATGTGACGAAACGACGTCGTCTCAGCCAATCAGAATCCGTCCGCTTTTATTAAAATCCACAGTCAGTCTTGCACAACACTCGACAGGCGTCGGTTTCTGCATCGAAAGGTGAGAGTGTTAGCTTAAATATCCCATGTTCTAATGTGAATATAACCTTCATTCTCCCATGTAGCATTCTATGTACTATGAGTGACATATTCGTTTCTTAATTTATCAGGAAAAACTTCGTTTTTGTGATCAAAAATCCTGCTGAAAAATGGTTGTGAAATTTGGCATCAACGGGTGACAACAAAACATGTGCTTCAGTTTTGTACTTTTGAAGCTTTCTTTTCAACTGTAGTCACTTGCATGAGATTTCTTACTGAAACTAGATTGCCTTTGGGGGTTTATCTTTGTAGATTTGGACGCATTGGAAGGCTTGTTTGTCGTGCAAGTCTAGAAAGACCCGAAGTACAGATTGTCGCCGTGAACGATCCTTTCCTCGATGCAGAGTACATGGTAAGAACTGTACAATTTTGAACCCAATTATTTTCCCGTACAGACTAATTACATGGCTCATCTTTTCTCAAGACTATGTTCTACCTTCCTTTTAATTGCTGTGAGCTTTTGGGCTGGAATTACCAATGCAAACAGCCAGAACTTTGGGGTCAAAGATTACTCGAAGAAAGGTTTTGTGACGTTGCAAAAGGCTTGTAAACACGTTGTAAATTTTGACAGCAAAAATGCAAATCAAATCTTCCAATATTTCGACCATATGTTCCTCTATCCAAGAGTTATTTTGTGTCTTAGTTTTGATTATTAACTGTGGTTACAAACAAATATTTCCGAGATTATATGAGTTATGAATTTTCAATTATCAATATTATCAGTCAATCAAAATTCATATGGTCGCAATATCTAATCGTCTGTCCAGAAAAAAACATTATTGAAGAAATACTAAATAGTTTATAATGAACGTTTATAGTTTTTAAGGGCAATCGTGTAATTTAAAGATAATAGGAAATAGTAATTTTGAATATTTGCTAGAACTCTATTTCTGCCACGTCGAATACTAAGTACGTGATCAGTACATTTCAAAACGCTTTTGTCATTTTGCAATATTTAAAGTTATTTTATTCTACTTATTTATTGATTTATAAGTTCTTAAAGTATAAGGTGCGAAAGCCATATTTTAATATTGCGTTCTTGTGATTCCTCGATTCAATGAGTCGAAACGCAAGCACCAAGCTGTTGAAGGTGGATCTGCATTTGGTGCTAACACTAAGAATATGTGTCTTTAATAAGCCCATAAACCCGATCTGTGAATAATTTGATTGTTATTTGCTATAGACATTTCAGTGGCTTGGGAGTATAATATGATGGAATTCCATATATCACTTGTATATTCTCAATGATATAGACTGACAAGATCTAATGTTTAGATGAGTAAACTGCGGCTCAGGTTTTGGGACAGAATCATAAGATAAAGTGTACATACTAGTACCTCTGAACCCTGTCTAGGTTTACATTGTCTATATGTGCTGATGGGTGTGTCCGCCAGCACACTTCACAAGGCCTTAATCACTCAAGGCTGCATTGCCTTTTTCTATAATCTTGTCATGTCTCAGACGACCTGACAGCCAGACAGTCTTATCAGACAAGAATACCATAATATCCCAGTTATAATCCCCCCTCCCCTTACTCTTCACATAAGGGGTACCATATACATAACCTGAGTTTCAGGCCCAAAGGGAAATAGGAGGGGGAGAGGAGGACTGGGGCAGGCGTAAGGGGGAAAGGTGGGCCTGACACCAATCCTACACAGAAGTTGTGTTGTTCGCCCGTATTTTGGGCGAAATGCTGATTGGACGAAGAACAATGAAATGTAATAACCGGAAGTCAACATTGCAAATCTGACCGTTGTCTGTCGATGCAGCGATCTTGAATTTTCAAATTAGCTTGAAGTTTTTATATATTTTATTTCTCTCATCGAAGAAGATATATAATGTTTCTAAAGTCGAATGTGAGGGAGCTTTAAGCACGGACTTTAGAAGTACTACTGATTCACAATCAGTCATGTTCGCGTCCCCTGATAGAATTTATACGCGACCGTTGGGAAACGAGACTGACATGTACACTATAAAGAATACGGTTCCTTACAGTTTACGGGATCTCAAATATACAGCAGATTCAGGTTGAGCGTTTAACGGCAACGTTTGTCGCGATCGTTGTGACAGTTTGAATGTTGTCAAGTGAAATGCCAGACGTTTCTAGGTGGCGGGGACGATGTTTGTCTTAGAAAACACCGTTGAACTAAAGCCAAAATTATTACAAAAAATGTGTTTTTCCGGCTGTAATTGCAATACTAGTATGTTAGGGTTAAAGTATAATCATTTCATGATTATCGAAAATCATTCACTGAAAGGTTGTTTTGCATAAAATCTATTCAAAGCTAATTCTTCGTTTGCACTTGACGTCACTTCCCCTTGCGAATTCTAAAATTTAGTTATGGATCCTATCAACTTGATTCTTGGCAGTGTTTTAGAGAATTGTGATATGAATTGTTGTAGAAAGTTTCAGATGGGCTCGATCTTTTGTGGCTGAGTTTTCGAAGTTTGAATTGTGTCACGCAACTCTTACAAACGCTAGTCACGTCTCTGAAAAGTCGTAGAAACAAACAAATTTGTACCAAATTAAATGGTTTAATTTTCTAAATGTTTATAAGTTATATTTTTTGTGAAATTAAGTGATGTATATCAACTCTAAGCTTGAATTTTTTTTTTGAAATCTAGGCCGCCATGTTGGAAGACATCCAGTTGTCTTCCAACATGGCGCCGCCATACATTTACACCAAATATTTGGAAACTTCGTTCGCTCATAGCTCGGTAAAGAAATGCTCTAGTGGTTCAAAATTTGGCCCAGATTTGTTATTTTGCTAGCTCTACAAGCTCATAAGGTTTTTATTTTATTTGGCAAAGGAAATGATATTTCGAAATTTGAGAACAGCCGTATAAATTAAAATTGCGTTCTTGTAATCCGCCAAATACCACGTGGTTGCAAACGAAGAATTAGCCGAAAGATGTTTTTTTAAATATCTCTTGAGAAAAACTAAACAACACAATCTTGTCAATGATACCGACTCTCAAATCGGACAAGGTCTTTCCAGATACGATCTTCCTTTGCTATTTAGTCTCCACATTTGAAACAAATAACTTTTCGCCTTCAACGTTTTTTTCTGAGACAAACATCGTTCTAGATACCTAGAAACGTCTGGCATTTCACTTGACAACGTATAAACATTCAAACTGTCACAACAAATAAACGCTCAACCTGAATCTGTATTTTTGTTTCGATCGAAATTGAATCTTTCAAATCCAGTACAGTGTAGGGATACGTGATGTACATATATTGTATTCATCAAGTTTTGACAGTTGTGACACGTCAATTTTCAAACCGGAAGAAATTGTGATTGGCTAATATTGTGGGGGAACTTCACGAAGTTCATAAGGGGCGGAACAGGTTCTGTATAGCATTGGTGTCAGGCTCACCTTTTCCCCTTCCTTTTCCTTTCTTTGAGCCTGAAACTCAGGTTACCATATACAGGAAACTATAATTAGGGGGTAGATTAGGTGTATGTAGCTACTTTCGGGATTTAATAGGAGCCATCCAATTTTACTGTTACTTTATGGGGGTCGCTACTATCGGGGGATCGTTACTTTCAGAACTTAACGATAGTGAGTTTGCAGTGTCTTGGCCTTATTAGCACCCTCACCCTTTATAGGCATACCTGTTCAAGCATGACTCTACCCATGGCCGATTCAAAGGGGATGTCAAGTGTGTTGATGGTAAACTTATCATCAATGGTAAGACCATTGAGGTCTATGCAATGAGAGACCCTGCAGCCATTCCATGGGGATCACACGGTGCAGACTTTGTAGTCGAATCAACTGGAGTCTTCACTACCATAGAGAAGGCTGGGCTCCATCTTAAGGGAGGTGCTAAGAAGGTCATTATATCTGCACCTTCTGCCGATGCCCCTATGTTTGTTATGGGTGTGAATGAAGACAAGTACGACGCCGCCAGCATGCATGTTGTAAGGTATGTGACGACAATAACTGTGTGGTAAAAAAGTACTTTTGGGGACCCTGTGGTGGATAAATTATGGAACTTGGTAATATATTTTAGAGGGGTCATGTTTCTTGCAACTCATTATGAGTGGTACCAGTGAAAATTTAGTTGGCAATGAATGACAACTTTGATAATTGTGAAACTTGTTGCTTGGTAAGTATTGTCACCACATAATAGCTTTGCCGTCATTGCTGTTGCGATTGGGAGTGATGAAAATTGTTTAACTTCTTGATTGACGGGGCCTTTACACGTATATGTGGGCCAGTCTTGGAAGTCACATGTATTCATACTGTCTGACCCAATTCACAGCTATTTTGTATGTGTAATAATAATGAATAATAATAATTAGTCTAATGAAGTTGTCCTTCAGGTATAGTAGTATAGGGTTCATTCGAAATTACCCTATAATAGTAATAATAATAAAAAAATATTAATAATATTAAAGGAGTACTCTCACAGATAATGCATTGCGCGCCTTGAACCCCTCAGCGCCATTTTCGTATGATACAAAAATGGCGGATTTCTACTTACCACACGAGAAGGAAGAGTTTCTCTGGAGAACTCCGGACTTGCCATTGCTGATCCGTATCGGAATTCGAAAGGCGAACTTTTCACGTGTACTTTTCACGTGCGTTCTTGTCAAATCTAAGTAGTATCCCGTATGTAAACAATAACACGGCGCGCAATGCATTACCTGTGAGAGTGCTCCTTTAATAACGATTTATTATACAGATCCATGTTGAAAAATGGCTCTTTATTCACCTCGGAAATCTTTCAGTTAATTTACACTGATTTTGTATTCAAATAAGTGTTTGTAATATGTAACAAATTGCTTAATAAAGAATATATGTAAACAAAAAAAAACAAAAACAAAACAAAAAGTGTTTGGTAACCATGTGGTTGAAAGTTCTTAGAGATTATTATTTTATTTCAGTAACGCATCGTGTACTACCAACTGTCTTGCACCCATTGCAAAGGTTATCAATGACAATTTTGGTATTGAAGAAGGATTGATGACTACAATTCATGCATACACCGCAACACAGAAGACTGTGGATGGACCGAGTGGAAAGGTAAACCATGATGTGATCAAAATCTATATTCTCAAATTAAGAGTGTCGTTGTACGTGGGTATCATTATTTCACTGTAAAAGATGCTGCTTCCACGTAAATGGATTTTTATTATCCAAGCTTTCGGGCCTCTGGCCCATCATCAGAATCAGAATTCATAAATCATAATTGCACGCGCGTAGCCGCCTATTAATTAGCTCGCGCTACAATCACGTTTGTTTTGTTTGTTTTTATACGTAATCTTCTAACTGAATTTTGTAAAATCCATTCATTCCCTGATGATGGGCAACAGGCCCGAAAGCTTGGATAATAAAAATCCATTTACGTGGAAGCATCTTTTACAGTGAAATCTATATTCTCCTTCTAACCATTCAGTTACATCGAGATACTATCGAAACCAGACATCTTTTGAACTGGGTAAATAAATAACCGATGTCACGCTTCAATACTCCCGACTTGAGGCAGGTAGAAAAGTGATCATGTGATTAACGACTTTGATCTTCAACAAGATGTTTACTAAGAAAGGAAGAACGTTCGCCCCTGGAAAAGTGCCATTATTGATACTATTGTAAAGAAGGGAGGAGACTACATATATCTGGCTTTTTCAATGGCAACTATTCTGAAATAGGAAGGAATTTCAGTGTTAGCCGACAAATGTTTCTACCCAACTCAAGTCGGGAGTATTGAAGCGTGACGTCTGTTATTTTTTTACCCAGTTCAAAGGACGTCTGTTTTCAATAGTATCACTTATAGATAATTTAGGTTTTGATGCCATTTTCTGTCCCTGCTACTTGAATATTTGTCCTTGTTACTCTAACGCCTGGTCTACACTAGCAGCATAAGCATAAGCAATATATGCAGACTCGGCAATGCTCATAACAGTGCATGTCTTTTCTCACATCCATTTCATAATTGTTGCATCTACGTGTATGTGTGTTGCTTGTGTTTATGCTTATATCACTACGTAAACCACTGAAGCTTAACGCATTGTGCTTGACTTTTCTCACACGTATTGTGTAAATAGAGCACTGCGTATGTTGCCTTGTGTGTATGCTTATGTAGCTAGTGTAGTAAACCTTAGCAAAATCCCTGCTAGACTGACACCACTAATCCAGACACTCCACGAACAACACCTTTGGTACACTGTTTAAGGAATGGTCAACGCTTAGCGTGCGTCCATCGAGTTATGGAGCACGCAGGAATTTGGGAGAGCATGAGAGAAGCGTAAGAGTTGCTCGAGGCGTAGCCGAGAGTAATACGCCTCGAGTAACTCTAGCTTCACGAGTGCTCTCCCAATTTCCCAAGTGCTCCATAAACTTGATGGACGCACAGCTAAAGCGTTGACCACTGCAAATTCAAATAAAACGATTTGATTTTCCGATTGAATTCAGAGCGTGCGCGCTATGCCATTGACGTGAGCGTGTGTCCATGGGCGCGAGCGTGTGCCTGTGGGCTTACAGACACACGCTAACCAACCAATCAGAGCGCGCGTTATATCATACCTATGTTATAATACCTAATGAAATCCCTCTCCCTTGCTACACCTTGCTAAGCCAGTACTCTACATCAGTCTCTAAATCTTTTGGACCATTAGTATTATTATTATTATTATGGGGGTGAAATGGCGTGATGGCCGTGGAGCTCACCAGAACATCATCCCAGCCTCTACTGGTGCCGCCAAGGCTGTAGGTAAAGTTATTCCAGAGCTGAATGGAAAACTCACTGGTATGGCCTTCCGTGTGCCTGTCCCAGATGTGTCTGTTGTTGACCTCACTGTCAGGCTTCAAAAACCTGTAAGCACAATTATTACTACTACTAAAGAATAATAAATTAGTAAAATAATAACAAGACCCTGGTAGCAGGGTTCACTCGTGCCTTGGTGTCGGATTGAGCCAGTACATGCTTTGGACCAGAGTAGAATTGGGATCCCTGTGGGGGTGTGGATTTCAAATGCCGTGGCTGGAATTTATATATGAGTTTGATTTATCTTTCTAGAAAGCCTCCCTTTTCTAAACTTCAGTCTTTTAGTACTTTTGATTGTTAATTACTAAGGGCTTGATGCATATTTTTTTGTACGTTATGAGGTTTTATTTTACATGATGAAATTATCTGAACTCAGACGTACATGTACATAGTACAGCAACAACACATGGACATAACTTGTTTGAAAATAAAAACCAAATTACACAAATGCAATAATATAATGCAAATTCAAGTCCAATTCATCTCCAAGTAGATATAAATAGTATACAGTGGATCTAGTGTATATAATTAGTGTATATAATTGTGCGCTCATCAGCTGCGGCGTGCTTCCGTATAAAAATATCTTCAGGCGTGCGTTTTTGGAATAAAAAGTTCATCTTTTGGATTATTCTTTAAATAAAGTTCATTCATTCAATAGCTATTCCATTCACATGTCAATAGGATATAGCGACTCGATCGAATGCTTATTCCTGTTCATTCCATTTATTGCTATTCCGTAATAAGGTCAATCAAATGCACCCTTTACAGTATGGACACTCGAACCGTGAACACTTAGTTTTTTTTCTAACACAAATATATAAATTAGCAATTGAGCAAATTGATCAGAAAAATGATTTATTTTGATCACTAAGTGTATTTAAACTCAATGCTCCATTTGAGAGGCAACGAGGCAATAGAAAGTTCGGAAAAAAAAGTTCGAAAAAAACTTGAAGTGTTCACGGTTCGAGTGTCCACACTGTAAATGTAATTACATGGAGCCATTGATTTATGAATGTATATTGTAGGCAACATATGACGTGATTAAAGATACCATCAAGAAGGCCTCGGAGTCTCCAGAGTTGAGCCGTTACCTTGCTTACACAGATGAACAGGTCGTGTCAAGTGACTTTATTGGAGATACAACTTCATGCATATTTGATTCCAAGGCTGGTCTGGCATTGAATGACAAGTTTGTGAAACTTGTTGCATGGTATGTTATGTTGCCACATATCTAGTCGTTTTCGTATGAGTGGGAAACCTACGGCACGGAGTTACGGTAACGGTACGGAATCGAACACATTCTATTCAACCAATCACAGCGCACAAAATCATTTCTCAACCAATCAGAATGCTTTTGACACGGCACTGTTAACCCACAGCACAATTTAACTGTACTGTAACTACAATGTACTTCCCACTCATACGAAAACAACTCTCTAATAGCTTTGCTGTCATTGCTGTCGCTATTGGGAGTGATGGAAATTGTTTAACTTCTTGATTGACGGGGCCTTATGTGGCCCAGTCTTGGAAGTCACATGTATTCATACTGTCTGACCCAATACGCAGCTGTTTTGTATGTGTATGTGTTTGTAACTCTTTTTTGTCGCCGCTCTTTTTTTCTTTGAGCTACAAAGGTTTTAATTTTGGTTCTCATATTTGGGATTATTATGAAAAGGAGTCGTCAGAAAAATGGGATTTATCTAGATAATATAATAATATTACAGTCTGTGTTTTTAGTTGAATGAGTGACGACTGACTGATTGAATGAATGAATGAATGAATGAATGAATGAATGAATGAATGAATGAATGAATGAATGAATGAATGAATGAATGAATGAATGAATGAATGAATGAATGAATGAATGAATGAATGAATGAATGAATGAATGAATGAATGAATGAATGAATGAATGAATGAATGAATGAATGAATGAATGAATGAATGAATGAATGAATCATTTATTTATCTGATTGTTAAATGTGTAGAATGAAACTTTACGTACAGTTTAATAAACGAGCAGGAGTGTTTTATCGGCTTTAAAACATGATCTGCGAGTTTATTGGACAGCTTCAAAAACGATCTTCCAAAATAATACATTTTCGGATGAATTCAGTAAAAAACAGCAAGGAAAACACAAACATAGCAGTATCGTGTTGCTTCTAACGCCTCACACATGCGCACCGATACTGCTAATACTCTCCAAAAGATCCCACATTTGAACAACGGTCCGAAAGTGTGACCAAGGAGCGATCTTTCCGGACAACATATCTGTCGTCCCGTACAGGGAACTGGGAGGTCAATGATACGACACCAATATGAGACCTTCCCTCGATAGTATTCTTTATATAAAGAATACTAATAAGCAGTGCATTTTTATTTACCGGGTATAAAGGTACATGCACGTGATGGATTTCATCCTTCTGATTGGACGAATTGCTCATTAATTATGCATGAGTTTTTGAAATGTAGGTTTAAGGTTAGGTCACAAATATATGAAGCAAATGGATGAATAAAGGGTTGAATGAAAGGATGGATAGATGAATGAATAATTGAATGAACAGTTGGTTGAGTGGAAGAATGAATGATGGAAGGAATGAATGATGGAAGGAATGAATGAACAGTTGGTTGAGTGGATGAATGAATGATGGATGGAATGAAGATTGAATAGATGGAGAAATTTAAAAAACATGAACTAAATAGATGGATGAGTGGATGGGATGGATGAATGATTTTAATGATTTCTTTTCATTTAAGGTATGATAACGAGTACGGTTACAGCCATCGTGTTGTAGATCTCCTGCTGCACATGTTCAAACACAAGTGAACAAGAATGCTGAATACTGTGCTTCAGACTAGTCCTTAGCTATTGCTAAATATTGGTGTTTCATTACCACCGAGTTAGGTGTGATATGGTAATGGACTAAGTAAGACCTGATAAGAACTTGATTAAGATACATGTAGTTGTTTAAGGAATAAGGTTGTTATATGTCAACTATGGTAGAATAAATGAAATTAGACTTGTATACTTGTGTCTTGACTTCAAGCAAAGCGAGCAAGGGTCATTAGTTCAATAATAATAATAATAATAATAATAATAAAAAAATGTATTTATATAGCACTTTTCCTGAGAAGCCCAAAAGCGCTTTTAAATATCTATGATACATTTTAGTCTTTATTATCCACTTGGCACTGTTTTAGCTTTAATATCGTTTTTCTTAATGTACTTATATGTATGAGCATATGGAAAAAACAATAGTCCCCTTCACAATTCCCTGTACCATCTTGAAAGATAGCCATGCCTTTGCATCGAAGCGAGACCAACGGTGACCTTGCAATGATAGAGACCCTTTTTAACACCTTGGACAATTATCCACATGTCTCTATCATTGCATGTCACCGTTGGTCTCGCTTCAATGCAAAAGCACGGCTATCTTTCAAGATGGCGCAGGAACTGTGAAGGGGACTATTCATCATTAACATGAAGTACAACTCAAAAATACTTGTCTCACTGGAATTAATATAGATAGATGAGAAAGTCACCAATCCTACTGGTAGTTGATCAATGGTCATCTAGACCATCACAAGTGTAATCTCTATAGATCAAAAGAAAGACTTCATTACATCAGTAAGATCATTCTTGGCCTACTCTGTTTGGTCACCCTGTGGTGGGAGAGGCGGAGGAAGACTAGTCGAGAATATATTTTAGTCCCAGCCTTTCTCTTCCCGTTTACTACAGGAAGCCTGAGGAAGAAATAATGGTATTCGTGCTTAGAACAGTAATGGCTGTTGAAATCAACGTCTTTAAAACCAAACCACTTAGGACAACTGTCCTGACGGGACAACTGTCCTGACGCACAAGCATATACAGGGGACAGGAACAATATAATCATTTTACAAGCGCAAGTACAAGAAGCCTTATGAAAACGGTCCTGACGCAAGCATATAAGCGCAAGTACAAGAAGTCTTATGAAAACGGTCCTGACGCAAGCATATAAGCGCAAGTACAAGAAGCCTTATGAAAACGGTCCTGACGCAAGCATATAAGCGCACGGACAAGAAGCCTTATGAAAACGGTCCTGACGCAAGCATATATGCGCAAGTACAAGAAGCCTTATGAAAACGGTCCTGACGCAAGCATATATGCGCAAGTACTAGAAGCCTTATGAAAACGGTCCTGACGCAAGCATATAAGCGCAAGTACAAGAAGCCCTAATGAAAACGGTCCTGACGCAAGCATATAAGCGCAAGTACAAGAAGCCTATGAAAACGGTCGACGCAAGCATATAAACGCAAGTACAAGAAGCCTTATGAAAACGGTCCTGACGCAAGCATATATGCGCAAGTACTAGAAGCCTTATGAAAAACGGTCCTGACGCAAGCATATATGCGCAAGTACTAGAAGCCTTATGAAAACGGTCCTGACGCAAGCATATATGCGCAAGTACAAGAAGAGCCTTTTGAAAACGGTCCTGACGCAAGCATATATATGCGCAAGTACAAGAAGCCTTATGAAAACGGTCCTGACGCAAGCATATATATGCGCAAGTACTAGAAGCCTTATGAAAACGGTCCTGACGCAAGCATATAAGCGCAAGTACTAGAAGCCTTATGAAAACGGTCCTGACGCAAGCATATAAGCGCAAGTACAAGAAGAAGCTTTATGAAAACGGTCCTGACGCAAGCATATAAGCGCAAGTACAAGAAGCCTTATGAAAACGGTCCTGACGCAAGCATATAAGCGCAAGTACAAGAAGCCTTATGAAAACGGTCCTGACGCAAGCATATAAGCGCAAGTACAAGAAGCCTAATGAAGACGGTCCTGACGCAAGCATATAAGCGCAAGTACAAGAAGTCTTATGAAAACGGTCCTGACGCAAGCATATAAGCGCAAGTACTATATATAGAAGCCTTATGAAAACGGTCCTGACGCAAGCATATAAGCGCAAGTACAAGAAGCCTTATGAAAACGGTCCTGACGCAAGCATATATGCGCAAGTACTAGAAGCCTTATGAAAACGGTCCTGACGCAAGCATATATGCGCAAGTACTAGAAGCCTTATGAAAACGGTCCTGACGCAAGCATATAAGCGCACGTACAAGAAGCCTTATGAAAACGGTCCTGACGCAAGCATATAAGCGCAAGTACAAGAAGCCTAATGAAGACGGTCCTGACGCAAGCATATAAGCGCAAGTACAAGAAGCCTTATGAAAACGGTCCTGACGCAAGCATATATGCGCAAGTACAAGAAGCCTTATGAAAACGGTCCTGACGCAAGCATATATGCGCAAGTACTAGAAGCCTTATGAAAACGGTCCTGACGCAAGCATATAAGCGCAAGTACAAGAAGCCTAATGAAAACGGTCCTGACGCAAGCATATAAGCGCAAGTACAAGAAGCCTTATGAAAACGGTCCTGACGCAAGCATATATGCGCAAGTACTAGAAGCCTTATGAAAACGGTCCTGACGCAAGCATATATGCGCAAGTACTAGAAGCCTTATGAAAACGGTCCTGACGCAAGCATATAAGCGCAAGTACAAGAAGCCTTTTGAAAACGGTCCTGACGCAAGCATATATGCGCAAGTACAAGAAGCCTATATGAAAACGGTCCTGACGCAAGCATATATATGCGCAAGTACTAGAAGCCTTATGAAAACGGTCCTGACGCAAGCATATAAGCGCAAGTACTAGAAGCCTTATGAAAACGGTCCTGACGCAAGCATATAAGCGCAAGTACAAGAAGCCTTATGAAAACGGTCCTGACGCAAGCATATAAGCGCAAGTACAAGAAGCCTTATGAAAACGGTCCTGACGCAAGCATATAAGCGCACGTACAAGAAGCCTTATGAAAACGGTCCTGACGCAAGCATATAAGCGCAAGTACAAGAAGCCTAATGAAGACGGTCCTGACGCAAGCATATAAGCGCAAGTACAAGAAGTCTTATATGAAAACGGTCCTGGCGCAAGCATATAAGCGCACGTACTATATATAGAAGCCTTATGAAAACGGTCCTGACGCAAGCATATAAGCGCAAGTACAAGAAGCCTTATGAAAACGGTCCTGACGCAAGCATATATGCGCAAGTACTAGAAGCCTTATGAAAACGGTCCTGACGCAAGCATATATGCGCAAGTACTAGAAGCCTTATGAAAACGGTCCTGACGCAAGCATATAAGCGCACGTACAAGAAGCCTTATGAAAACGGTCCTGACGCAAGCATATAAGCGCAAGTACAAGAAGCCTAATGAAGACGGTCCTGACGCAAGCATATAAGCGCAAGTACAAGAAGTCTTATGAAAACGGTCCTGACGCAAGCATATAAGCGCACGTACTATATATAGAAGCCTTATGAAAACGGTCCTGACGCAAGCATATAAGCGCAAGTACAAGAAGTCTTATGAAAACGGTCCTGACGCAAGCATATAAGCGCACGTACAAGAAGCCTTATGAAAACGGTCCTGACGCAAGCATATAAGCGCACGTACAAGAAGCCTTATGAAAACGGTCCTGACGCAAGCATATAAGCGCAAGTACAAGAAGCCTAATGAAGACGGTCCTGACGCAAGCATATAAGCGCAAGTACTAGAAGCCTTATGAAAACGGTCCTGACGCAAGCATATAAGCGCAAGTACAAGAAGCCTTATGAAAACGGTCCTGACGCAAGCATATAAGCGCAAGTACAAGAAGCCTTATGAAAACGGTCCTGACGCAAGCATATAAGCGCAAGTACAAGAAGCCTTATGAAAACGGTCCTGACGCAAGCATATAAGCGCAAGTACAAGAAGCCTAATGAAAACGGTCCTGACGCAAGCATATAAGCGCAAGTACAAGAAGTCTTATGAAAACGGTCCTGACGCAAGCATATAAGCGCAAAACGTACGCAAGCATATAGAAGCCTTATTATGAAAACGGTCCTGACGCAAGCATATATGCGCAAGTACTAGAAGCCTTATGAAAACGGTCCTGACGCAAGCATATAAGCGCACGTACAAGAAAACCTTATGAAAACGGTCCTGACGCAAGCATATAAGCGCAAGTACAAGAAGCCTAATGAAGACGGTCCTGACGCAAGCATATAAGCGCAAGTACAAGAAGTCTTATGAAAACGGTCCTGACGCAAGCATATAAGCGCACGTACTATATATAGAAGCCTTATGAAAACGGTCCTGACGCAAGCATATAAGCGCAAGTACAAGAAGTCTTATGAAAACGGTCCTGACGCAAGCATATAAGCGCACGTACAAGAAGCCTTATGAAAACGGTCCTGACGCAAGCATATAAGCGCACGTACAAGAAGCCTTATGAAAACGGTCCTGACGCAAGCATATAAGCGCAAGTACAAGAAGCCTAATGAAAACGGTCCTGACGCAAGCATATAAGCGCAAGTACTAGAAGCCTTATGAAAACGGTCCTGACGCAAGCATATAAGCGCAAGTACAAGAAGCCTTATGAAAACGGTCCTGACGCAAGCATATAAGCGCAAGTACAAGAAGCCTTATGAAAACGGTCCTGACGCAAGCATATAAGCGCACGTACAAGAAGCCTTATGAAAACGGTCCTGACGCAATAAGCGCATATAAGCGCAAGTACAAGAAGCCTAATGAAGACGGTCCTGACGCAAGCATATAAGCGCAAGTACAAGAAGTCTTATGAAAACGGTCCTGGCGCAAGCATATAAGCGCACGTACTATATATAGAAGCCTTATGAAAACGGTCCTGACGCAAGCATATAAGCGCAAGTACAAGAAGCCTTATGAAAACGGTCCTGACGCAAGCATATATGCGCAAGTACTAGAAGCCTTATGAAAACGGTCCTGACGCAAGCATATATGCGCAAGTACAAGAAGCCTAATGAAAACGGTCCTGACGCAAGCATATAAGCGCAAGTACAAGAAGCCTTATGAAAACGGTCCTGACGCAAGCATATATGCGCAAGTACTAGAAGCCTTATGAAAACGGTCCTGACGCAAGCATATATGCGCAAGTACTAGAAGCCTTATGAAAACGGTCCTGACGCAAGCATATAAGCGCAAGTACAAGAAGCCTTTTGAAAACGGTCCTGACGCAAGGATATAAGCGCAAGTACAAGAAGCCATATGAAAACGGTCCTGACGCAAGCATATATATGCGCAAGTACTAGAAGCCTTATGAAAACGGTCCTGACGCAAGCATATATGCGGAAGTACTAGAAGCCTTATGAAAACGGTCCTGACGCAAGCATATAAGCGCAAGTACAAGAAGCCTATGAAAACGGTCCTGACGCAAGCATATAAGCGCAAGTACAAGAAGCCTTATGAAAACGGTCCTGACGCAAGCATATATGCGCAAGTTCTAGAAGCCTTATGAAAACGGTCCTGACGCAAGCATATATGCGCAAGTACTAGAAGCCTTATGAAAACGGTCCTGACGCAAGCATATAAGCGCAAGTACAAGAAGCTTTTTGAAAACGGTCCTGACGCAAGCATATAAGCGCAAGTACTAGAAGCCTTATGAAAACGGTCCTGACGCAAGCATATAAGCGCAAGTACAAGAAGCCTTATGAAAACGGTCCTGACGCAAGCATATAAGCGCAAGTACAAGAAGCCTTATGAAAACGGTCCTGACGCAAGCATATAAGCGCACGTACAAGAAGCCTTATGAAAACGGTCCTGACGCAAGCATATAAGCGCAAGTACAAGAAGCCTAATGAAGACGGTCCTGACGCAAGCATATAAGCGCAAGTACAAGAAGTCTTATGAAAACGGTCCTGACGCAAGCATATAAGCGCACGTACTATATATAGAAGCCTTATGAAAACGGTCCTGACGCAAGCATATAAGCGCACGTACAAGAAGCCTTATGAAAACGGTCCTGACGCAAGCATATAAGCGCAAGTACAAGAAGCCTAATGAAGACGGTCCTGACGCAAGCATATAAGCGCAAGTACAAGAAGTCTTATGAAAACGGTCCTGACGCAAGCATATAAGCGCACGTACTATATATAGAAGCCTTATGAAAACGGTCCTGACGCAAGCATATAAGCGCAAGTACAAGAAGTCTTATGAAAACGGTCCTGACGCAAGCATATAAGCGCACGTACAAGAAGCCTTATGAAAACGGTCCTGACGCAAGCATATAAGCGCAAGTACAAGAAGCCTAATGAAGACGGTCCTGACGCAAGCATATAAGCGCAAGTACAAGAAGTCTTATGAAAACGGTCCTGACGCAAGCATATAAGCGCACGTACTATATATAGAAGCCTTATGAAAACGGTCCTGACGCAAGCATATAAGCGCAAGTACAAGAAGTCTTATGAAAACGGTCCTGACGCAAGCATATAAGCGCACGTACAAGAAGCCTTATGAAAACGGTCCTGACGCAAGCATATAAGCGCAAGCACAAGAAGCCTTACGTACTGAAAACGAAAGCACGCACAAGCTAAAGGATCATTTCCCATATCTTCTGCTTGCGGTTATGCTTGGGTCGCTATTGAGTAAATAAAGCAATCAATATTTCGCTAGGATTCGTTAGGATTCGTTAGGATTCGTTAGGATTCGCTAGGATTCGCTAGGATTCGTTAGGATTCGTTAGGATTCGCTAGGATTCGCTAGGATTCGCTAGGATTCGTTAGGATTCGTTAGGATTCGTTAGGATTCGTTAGGATTCGCTAGGATTCGCTAGGATTCGCTAGGATTCGAATACAATTTAATCAATTTCCTTGTATTTGTTCTTGAGAATAAACTTTCGTCCATTCAGCTAACGCATGGGCGTCTCCCGCATAATAATTGTACCGATGTACTGCTACGGCTACGCCTGATAACTAGAAGTTCTCCTATAGGTACACTCTTATCTCAACAATGTTTGTTTCTGTAGCTCATTATATCGTGATTTTTGAAATATTCCGATGTACACTTTGGGCTTAGAATCATATTATTATTGCTATGATATCTGTTTTATAGAAACACGCTAAACTTAATTTCTGCAAAATGTTATAAGTTCTTCCATCACGTTCATGCTATACAATTACAATAAATCAGAAATCTACTTTACAGACTATCAGTGGAACATATACATAATGCAGTATCTAGTATTGATAAGATAAAACCTGTTTGAAATTGCTATACCTGGCTGTTTTTGAAAAACATGCATACATTTTGCGGTTAATGTTGTTGACATGTTGCCGTGAATGCATCAATGTCGCCGTTTCAAAATAAACACATGTAAATATGCATGAGATTAAATATTACGCTGTTTCGAACACCGTCGACAGAGACGAACATTAGGCGGCATTTTGAGGCAATTTGTACTTTAATATTTACATTATGATTGATACAATCGGATTCTTTCCGCCGTGGAAAATATCGAAGTTTTAGCGAATTTAATGTAGAATTAAACTGTGATGTCGTGCATGGGCCAGCGCTGAACTCTCATGTGGACGCAAGACTATAGCTTTCGGTGTGTTTTTGTTGGATGACTCAGTGAAAAGCGGCGGAAAAATTAACGTATACTTGTCTGTGGACCACATGAAAAACAAGGTGATTGAAGCTTGACTATATGTAAACTACAACAACGACCAATAGCCGTTGGCGAAAAACTCGGTTTTAGGGAATCTTTTACGTGTGTAGACGGAAGGACAAAACGGTGAAAATCGAGTAAAAACTACAGCAAAAACTACAGCAAATACGTAATACTCGAACTACTAGTAATAGACAGTAATTGCAGCTAAAGTACTTTGAGTTATGTACTCAGTGGCGTAGCGTGCTTTTTTCCAATGTACGCACATAGCAACGAACGCCGAAGGCGTGAGCTTCTAGGAGGGTGAGGGGGCATGCCCCCCCTGAAAATTTAGAAATCAAGAGCCTTGGAAATACCATTTTCTTCGTTTTCCAGCGGACTTTCTCGCTACATAAATACATTATAGTAAAATGCATTTATCACTCAGCTTTTTGGTGGGATTTATGTAAAGGTTATATAAAGGATTTATGTTAAGGTTGTGTAAATGATTTATGTAAAGGTTATGTAAATGATTTATGTAAACGGGTTATATACCGCTACCGTAATATATATATCGCTAATAGCGATATAACAACCCGAGGAGAAGCCAGTTTTTTGGTATTTATTTTGTTTGAGACTGCACTAACTACAATTATCATTATACATGCCTACAATGACTGACTGCAAGGGAAAATTTATTGGCGACACAATCTGACGAGCGGCGAAGGCCCGAGCTCGTAGGGGGATGCGAGGGCATGCTCCCCGAAAAATTTTGAGGTATAGGGTCTCCAAAATAGCATTTTCCTGCCTTCTGTGAGTAGTTTCCAGGAAGTTTAAACTAATTCAGCTGTTAAGATTTTGTCTTAGATTTCATTTTTTTTAAATATTTTTATGTTTCTTATAATATTTATATTTTAAGGTTTTTAAATTGTACGCACGCCGGGTACGTGCGTATATGCACGCTACGCCCCTGAGTACTAGCCTTGGGGCTATCACACGGTGCGGACTTCGTGGGCACTCCCAAACCGGTTCTAAACCAGTTTTAATTCTGTTTTAATCCTGTATGCTGCGCGAACAATATGACACTCTCTGAATGTGATGTTTTTCGCTGTAAAGTCACTATTACTTTAATGAGTTTCACACTTCGCTTTTGAGTTCAATTATGAACATATAAATATAGAAGCAACCAATTATGAATTTTGAGATTCATTTTATGTTTATTCTCTGAAACCGAAGATCAATCCCCAGTAGGAATTATAACTCAATCCCATCGTCTTCTCAATGAACATGCTCGAGAATCCGCGCCGAAGAGCACCGCTGGATTCTCGAGCATGCTCAATGAACTTCTACGTACTTTCTAACCAAATATGGCTGCCACTACCGTGAATCCTTGACGGCCTCTATAACCCTGTTTTAACAGGTTTAAAAAACCGGTTTGCTGGATCCGCGCGCCTCTACTACCCGCTGCACCTGTCAGGCTTGATGGACAATACATGCCTTTACTTTATGTCTAACTCGCTATTTATTCACATACTATATATATCTGACACGCCGATTAAATTTTCATGAACATGAACGTTTTTAAACGGTGAATGTTATTCAATACTCATATATTGTTAGTACTGATCGAATCACACACTCGTCTCAGACGAGTATATTTTTATTTGATGCTGTACTTCGCAATTCGCTTTTAATACGAAAATTATCTCAGTCCAAAACGCAACCGAAAGACCGAGATTCGTGTCGCCAACAACTGACTCATCTTTCTACTACTACGACAGGTCAGTATACCGTCTACCGGTGTAATTGTAGTAAAATGACAAGTTCTTCTCGTAACTTTTTTATGATTTTATAAAAATCATTTTATCAAAATGTATGCATGATACATAACTTCAACCCGTATTTACAATGAAGAATTATTTATCAATGAAATAATACCTGCAACAATATACCTGTCAGATACGACTCGAATTTCTAGCTCAGGAATAAGAATCGCAATTCCTTTAGTGGTCTTGATTTTTATATACAAGAGAAAAATCCGAACTTCATTTCAAGTATTTAGCAAAACAATATCATAGATATTTTGGCGCGTTCGCTATTTGGCGCGCGCGCGCGAAACGACTTACCGGCCCAGCTCTCGGGTCACAGACGTCGATTTGCAGCGAGCAGCTCCTCGTCGTAAATTCACATGAATTAACGTGTTACACAAGACTATACTTGTAAATACTAGAGAAATGAACGGGAGAAACTTGCAGCGTACAGTTGGCTCGACCATGTGGTCGCGAAAAGAACACGAAACGATAGCCAGGTCTTACAGACTGGTAGCGAGCACTGCTTCCACTAATTCCCCGCCAATCTTGCGACAAAACGATGAAAAGGTTTATTGTATGTGAAAAGTGTTCAATACTGACGGAGCCGAGAGGGAGAAAGAAAGCAGTTTGTTTATTTTGTCCCAAAGATGCAGTGAATAAGTGCTAAGTGTCTATTGATTCAGATGTTTAAAAAGGCTCTTAAATCGTGGTGAAGTAGATAGCAGTAGAAGTAGCAATAATTTTTCAGTCGATTTATTTTATTTTTTCATAGTTTCTAGATCTGTAGAATTAAATATTTTATCTTTTGTTTATTTTGGCTGCAGTATCGCGCTAATTAGGCTTCACACATGACCAATCATAGACGGACCTGAATATCACGTACGTAGTTGTCCATTGGTCACGTGGTTAAAAGACTTCACAAGGCGCGACCAATCAAACACTGATAAAATGACGTATGTACAAATACTTAATCACGTGGGTAGCCATCGGTCACGTGGTTATAAGACGAAGCAAGACCAATCAAACACTGATAAAATGACGTATGTACAAATACTTAATCACGTGGGTAGCCATCGGTCACGTGGTTATAAGACTTCACGCGACCAATCAAACACTGATAAAATGACGTATGTACAAATTCTTAATCACGTGGGTAGCCATCGGTCACGTGGTTATAAGACGAAGCAAGACCAATCAAACACGGACAGTATCACGTGTACACTTCACGTGGCGTGGCCACTGATCACGTGGCGACTTAGACCAAGGTCCAACTTACGACTGACCACAGATAATCAAATGCGCCTGTGTTTCAATAAAGATCTGAAAGATGGAATTACGGCTTTACACTGCCTCGTCGACCAGACATTTCACTTAGAACTCAGTACCTATATTATGTTCAAAGTTTCATTCTACTGATTTATTCGATTTTTGTTGTTGATGTTTTTTAGGACTCTGATCATGAAATGTTTAGCGAAATTCATTTTATATAATTTATATTTTGCCGGAATCTACGCCGTACTCCCAATATAAATAAAGTTCAAAGCAGTCTGACAATACGAGTCACAGTTATATTCAGTCCAATCTCTTTGTCTACGACGACATTATAGTTTGAAACGAAAACAAAACCTGTTCGACACCGAACCACATGACAACGAAAATAAGTGGTTTTGTGTGTGAATTTTCGCAGCATCCTTTCTCAAACAGTACGGTACACAAGTGCCTGTAGATGGGGCTTGTTTGGTGTTGCTTTTCACATTCATTAATATTGTATTTCCATTACCTAAATGAGAAGAGAAGAAATGCTTTTAAAACCATAAAAAATAGTTTCTTTGAGTAGTTTGTCTTTGACGATAATGAATATTTCATTCTGCGACGTCTGCACCTAAAGTGGAACCTGTTATTACAGGTTTTTGAAACCTGTTATTACAGGTTTTTGAAACCTGTTATTACAGGTTTTTGACAACGAAAAACATTTCAAACGGCCTTATCGGTGTCAGCGCCTGTCCGTCCGTTCCACGTGGGAGGGTTTCCAGTAATACACAGTCCGCTTAGTACATGCAGGTAAAATCATTATTAATATTATAGAGGTATAAATCTATTCTACTGCTGTAAGCGGTAGCTCACAAAAATGTCCAAGTTTTAGGTCAGGCTATTTCAGAACATATATCTTGCAAAATATACTTTAAATATATTATTTTCTGGAGCGCAATCGATATGAAATCGAGCCGTCGTCGAGCCACAATCGACATGTTGTCGTTATTTTCTACAACCTTAGTATATTCTAACAAGAGACCATAATACTAAGAGAGAGAATCTCGTACTGATGTGTGGTCGTGCTTGTGGCGCTAAATCTAGTTTTAGTAACACGGTTTTTGCTGCGCGCACCACAGGCAGCCAAACCATTCATTTTGAGGCTACTAAATAATTCAATAAAATGATATTTGCCGCCTTTTTTTATGGGTTTCCTGTGGTAGAGCGCGCGCGCGCGTGCATAGTATATAATACGTATATATTATGTTGGGTTCCCTGTGTTGAGTAACGTATAATGTTGGGCTCCCTGTGTGCGTCCCGCGCTTCCCGCAGTACATGTGTACATTGCTGCGGGCGCGTCCCTCAGGACGTACACAGGGATCCCAACATTATACATTTCTATGCACAGGGAACCCAATATAATACGTATCGCGCGCGCGCGCTCTACCACAGGAAACCCATCAAAAAAAAGACGCGCATTACCTAAACGAGCAGGGGATTGGGACCAAGTCCGTAAAACTAATTCAATAAGAAACTAGCAAATATGGGCATAATTTTCTGAGAGAGCAGATCAATCTTAGCTAGTCTGAGGGCACCAAAGATGTCTATTTTCCCATACAAACTCTGTAAATGTTTGACGTTGTCCAGCCAAACCATACATTCACTGTAAAATTTTGGTTGGACAACACAATTTCAAACATTTATAATTCCGACAGAATTCGCTCAAATCACATCAAACTTTGCACAGATACTAATTTCAACATTCTGTTTCATGTCATAAACTTAATTTCGTAATTGCATTAATTCTAATAAACTTGTTCCCAGTCCCCTGCTCGTTTAAGTAATGGCTAATTATAAATAGCCTCAGAAACATTGGTTGGGCTGCCTGTGCGCGCACTCGATCGATGGCGTGAGTATATGAGTGGCGTCAGTAGCGCGCGCACGACTACAATTTTATTCAAAAGCGGTTTCTAAAAATAGATTTAGCGCCACGAGAATATCCCAAACATCATTCCGCGCGATTCGCTCTCTTAGTATTATGGTCTCTTGATTCTAAGTTATTTGAACTGTCAAGTTTTTTTCTTCAAGTATCGAATGGTAAGTGTAGTAGGCTTATAGAATGCCACCACCAGTTAGTGAATCATAATACAAACACGTGACGATGGCTGTTTATACTTACGAGAAACGAGTAACAGGACCTGGTACACTAGTGCTAGCTTGTGTTGTCTCCTGTTAACCGGGAAAACTTCAATTCAAAACAGAAACGTTGACTTTTTCTCATCTTCAGGTAAAACTCACTGCTCCCTTATGTCTTCGCTTGTAAATCAGGCAGTTTGTGGTTTTTCGTTTGCTTAGAAAATTAAACCCCCGCGATTGAGCTAGTTTAGTTTGCTTGCAAAGCACAGCTTTATTACTCCCGGGATTACTCGAAGAAAATCCAACAGTGTATCACTCAAATTAATAACCTTAGTAGATGCTTAGTACCGCGTACTTTATATTCGAGCCGAGAGTAATGGTTCACTATTTTTCTTCTTGATTTTAAAGTTTTAAAGCAGCACGCACAATTACCTAAAAGATTAAAAAGGCTGTCTATTATGTCCACGGGGGTCCGTTCTCTTCCATGATGGGGCTTGGTTTCATTAGTATAAAGCATTTCACGTTTCATTTACGTATATAGCTAACGGAACGCAAGGTACAATCGATTTTTTAACAAAATCTACCTTGCGTTTTCATTATTTTTGGACGTCAGTAAATTGAACTTCCCTCGAACGTTTCAAACGTTTAAATCTCTCTCAAATTTAGTGCAATTGTAGTGAACATTTTTATTCATTTTTCTCGAGGTTCTTTTGTCTGATTAGTTATTCAGAATAATAGACATTTTTGGAATCCACTACTTATATGAACCTCTTTAGCACGCTTATGTCTACAGATTTGCGTCAAAAGTATATAGCGTAAACGTTTTTTCATTTTGAACATGTGGATACTATTTAATTATTGTTAAAGTAGTGTGTTGACAGTTCGCAAATGTTCATGAATATACTTCTCTAACTACACGTATAATCATTACGAAGTTTTTATATTTTTATATTTATACTTTTTTAAATAAAATATCTATATATTTATTTATTTTTATGATATGGTATTAATAATTGTTTCTTTGTTTTTTATTTCTTACAGGAAACAAAAGTTAATATAATCCCTACGCCTCATCCAAAATGCCTGCAAAATTCGCAATCAATGGGTAAGCTTTTAGTTACATAATTATTGATTAAATTTAAGGCTACATCAAGCGTCTTGCTATTGCGCATGCTCAGTGCGTGTACAGCGCCAATCCCACACGCCAAATCCAGAACTTTCTTTCATTTGATTTTTCGAGAAAATTTCTTCTTCGGTCTAAACTTATGAAAACTGATATTAATGTACAGTCATTTGCAAAAATTCTGGCCGCTACGAAATATCAATATATCAATATATCGGGTGCATTATGGGTAATTAAATAATACTATTTTCAGTTTCCTAACTTATTAAATGAAGTAAAATGTACAAACAACAAACGTAAGACTAAAATAAACATTATAATAAATATTTCTACCAACTTTGCTGGCGTTAACCTGCTTTAAGGGGAATTTTAGATTATTTAATTACCCATAATGCACCCGATATATTGATATATTGATATTTCGTAGCGGCCAGAATTTTTGCAAATGACTGTAAATGAAACTAGAGTGGGTTAACTATCATAGCGTACAATTACTACTAATGTAATATAAACATAACGGGGAACGAATATTTGACGAATATTTGACGAATATTTGACGAATAATTAACGAATATATGACGAATATTTGACGAATATTTGACGAATATGTGACGACTATTTGACGACTATTTAACGACTATTTAACGACTATTTCGCGACTATTTCACGGATATTTTACGACTATTTCACGACTATTTCACGACTATTTCACGACTATTTCACGGATATTTTACGAATATTTAAAGTAGATTATGCTAATTTTCGTTAGTACATACTGGTGAAGAAAGCACAATAATATCGAATAGCACAAGCCTCGCTACCATGTTCCCATAAATACTACACGATGTTACCCAGCATGCATAGGGGTATTTACCTCAGCTTTTAGCTATACAACGTTTTAAAACAGTGGGCAATTGTTTCCAGATTTGGACGCATTGGTCGTATGATCTGTCGTACAAGCTTGGACCGAGACGATGTGCAGATCGTGGCCATTAACGATCCTTTCTTGAATGCGAATCTTATGGTAAGATCTACAAGAGAAAATACATCTAAAACTAGCACGTACAATCATCTCTAACAAGATGGGAACACCACAGGCAGCCCAACCATTGCTTTTGAGGCTACTAAATGATTCAATAAAATGATATTTGCCGCCTTTTTATGGGTTTCCTGTGGTAGAGCGCGCGCGCGCATAGTATATCATACGTATTATGTTGTGTAGCCTCAAGAACAATGGTTGGGCTGCCTGTGGAACATTCGCCTCTCATTGCACTATTTCACACTGACGTCACGACGTATTGTATAGCGCGTAAAGCATTATGGTCTTGGCGATGTGAAACCCACGAAGAACATAAGACTTGAATTTGATGAATGTTTATTTTTTAATTAAGACTCTTTCACCGATAAAGCATTTTTACAACAGGCATATTTGTTCAAATATGACTCTACTCATGGCAAACTACCAGGTAAAGTAGAAGCAATCGACGACAAACTGTTCATCAATGATAACGAGGTTGCAGTGTACGACTTTAAGGACGCGTCCAAGATTCCCTGGGAAGACCACAACCTGGACTTTGTGATCGAGTCTTCTGGAATCACTACTGCTGACCAAGTGAGCATTCATCTGAAGCGTGGCGCCAAGAAGGTCGTCGTGGCAGCTCCGTCGGATGATATTCCTATGTTTGTCATGGGAGTGAATCATCATAAATATGACCCAAGTATGAAGATTGTGAGGTGAGTGACTGGATCACATTTGGTTGCTCATCATAATCATCATCGTTATCATCATCGTCATCATTATCATCATCATCATCATTATTATCATCGTCATCATTATCATCATCATCATCATCATCATCATCATCATCATCATCATCATCATCATCATCATTATCTTCTTCTACTTGTTGTTCTTCTCCTCATCCTCTTCGTCGTCACCATTGTTGTCATCATCATCATCATCTTCATCTTCATCGTCATCATTATCTTCTTCTACTTGTTGTTCTTCTCCTCATCCTCTTCGTCGTCACCATTGTTGTCATCGTCATCACCATCTACTTCTTCTCCAAGCTCTTCATTCTCCTTGTTAACATCATCATCATAATTTATTCACACCTATTTTCCTTACAACCTCTGTTTGAATTTCCTTTCTAGATTTCTAATTCCTGCTCTATCCCGGCCCAGGTACCACAATAATTAATAATCGTTTCTTAACTTCAGCAACGCATCGTGTACTACCAACTGTCTTGCACCTTTGGCCAAAGTAATCAATGAAAACTTTGGTATCGTGGAAGGATTGATCTCCTCCATCCATGCTTACACTGGACCCCAGAAAACATTAGACGGAGTCAGTGACAGGGTAAATGCAGTTTATAAATATCATTGATGAAGTTTTGTGTGATCTTATCCTTTATTGTTTTACAATCAAACGAGTCAATCAATTCCATGCTTATCTATGTAAAACTAGGTTAATGTCTATTGTTGTTGACGCTCCTCCCCAGTCTTCAAGCATACTCAATGAAGGACAATGATTATTTGATATGACGCTCGATTTCACAATTGAAATTTATCTTTATATTTAAATTTTTTTATTCAAGTTTTTGTTTTTGGCTAGAAATCTATTCGCGAGGGACGCGGAGCTCATCAAAACATCATCCCAACTACAACCAAGGCAGCCAAAGCTATTGGCAAGGTTATGCCTGAATTGAACGGCAAGCTATCAGGAATGGCCTTCCGAGTACCTGTGCCTGATATCTCTGTACTTGACTTTACTGTACGGCTTGAAAAATCGGTGAGACATCCTAATCTTTACGATGATCACGATAATGATATGATAATGATATGATCATCAGATGATGTATGTTAATGATGATGGAGATGATGATGATGGTGATGACGACAATGATGATTGATGATGATGATGATGATGATGATGATGATGATGATGATGACAATGATGATGATGATGATGACCATGACTTCTATTTGTTCTAGACTTCCATGGACGAGATTAAAAGAGTCATAAAGAAAGCCTCTGAGAACGAGTTCAAAGGTTACCTTGGTTACACAGAAGACCCTGTCGTGTCTTCCGACTTCATTGGCTGTAAAATCAGCAGCACTTTTGATGCCACTGCAGGAGTGGAATTGAATGATAATTTTTTCAAACTTATATCTTGGTAAGTACCCTGTCGATTATATTATATCATTATTCGTATGAGTGGGAAACCTGTGGGACCGTGACACTCAAATGGCTTCCTTTCTGAACCAAACAAAAAGGGCGCAGATACATCTCACCCTCTCAATACTCCAGTTTCGCGTTGTTTAGAGATGACCGCTGTCCATGACAAAATGTACCACAGGCTTAGCCTCGATTCAGAAAACAGTCCGTGCAATTCAAAAATGTTTCTATTGTTTCATGTCAACATTTTTTCGTGTTCTTGTTGATATTTGTGAATAATTTACACTGACTCGAGGCTAACCCTGTACAAATGCGTATGTTGACAATAAGTATACAGCGGTTTTACAACGGGATCTGTGAACGCGAAAAGGGACTATTTAAGGTAGCCCATTTCCACAGAATCCTTCTGCATTCAGTGAATTAAAACGTCTTTTAAAACACGTCTTAAAAGAAAGACAATTTCACGGTGGGCTATTGAATAGCTTCATTGACCAGAAGAGACTACCAGTACTGGTGATGTTTTTCCTCGACGTAGTCCCTCGCGGTGAAAACCCACACAGGTAGCCCATTTCCCAAAACAATCCCTCCCGCAATCACTGAATAAAACTCCATTGTAGTTTTAAATTGATTTGTCGTTTTCGTTGTAGGTACGATAATGAATATGGATACAGCAACCGCGTGGTGGAGCTGATGGCGTACATGTACTCACGGGACAAAGAACAATAAACAACTGACAATGTCTCTCATACCTAGTCTCCTGCGCAGCCGTTTTTAGTCTCGTTCCACTCCCCTGCGGTCCTTTTCCCTCCGCGTGGGAGTGGAACGAGACTAAAAACGGCTGCGAAGGAGACTATATATGTCATACCGAGTAATAAACACCGCGTCTTCGATCGGAAATGCATGTATATACTGCTGCTTGAAAAACGTTGTCGGTGGAAAAGGTAGAAGCTAATCAAATCTCGAAAAGGATCACAGGGAGTACATGGAAGTCTCGAAAGTGCTTAACCTGAGTCCACGCACTGTTGTCGACAATTGTTTCGTTTTATCCGGTGGAGATAATTGTGAATCCTTTTAATATGTAGTTTACCCTTCAACAATAACGGTTTCCAAATTACATTTTTTTAGTCTCATGTCTTGCTCCATGCCCATGGTTCATTTACAGGCCGGGCGAATTAACAAGGGATCTGGACACTATTTAGTTTTTGAAAGAAACTGTTTGAAAATTTAAGAGCAGTTCCCAGTCCCCACATTCTTATGGGTCCGTTATGCAATTTTAAAATAATTTTCAATTTTTAATTGTAAAATAATTACTATTCCAAGAAATTGTATTTGATATTTAATAAAATTTGTGTGAAGTTCACTTTCAAATTATGTCAGTAATAAAGGATGCCTGCAGAATAACGTTCATTCCTTTCCTTTCCTTTCCTTTCCTTTCCTTTCCTTTCCTTTCCTTTCCTTTCCTTTCCTTTCCTTTCCTTTCCTTTCCTTTCCTTTCCTTTCCTTTCCTTTCCTTTCCTTTCCTTTCCTTTCCTTTCCTTTCCTTTCCTTTCCTTTCCTTTCCTTTCCTTTCCTTTCCTTTCCTTTCCTTTCCTTTCCTTTCCTTTTCTTTCCTTTCCTTTCCTTTCCTTTCCTTTCCTTTCCTTTCCTTTCCTTTTCTTTCCTTTCCTTTTCTTTCCTTCCCTTATCTTACCTTACCTTCCCTACCTCGAAAACGCTTGAAATGCGTAATAGTAACGCGCAATATCAATATCACAATATGGGCTATAGTACATACTAATTCATTTTATTTATACACGGTTGCCTGTACGTTAATCAATTACTCAACTGCTTTTCAGAGGAGCCGTGTCATAATAATATTTATAATTTACAAGAGAAAAAGAAACTTATATAAATAGTGTGTGTATAAATTAATGATAAAGCCTGCTAATTTGAAAGGCATAGCAAGTTTCTACAAACTATTGTTGAGTCGGGTTGACACTCTTCAAGAAGTTAAGATGACGGACTCGCTCAACGGCACGATAAACTAGCTATTATGAAGATCAAGCAGTTGTTTCAACCGATCATGAGGCCCAGTCCACGCGCGTATTGCTGGTTTGCATGTGACGTCATGGCCGCCATGTTGGATACTGATAACAAAACATTCCTCACTAGTTTCTCTTGTTTGTACCACCAACATGGCCGCTGCGTCTTTGTACTTAAATCTCCAGCGATTGATTGCAAAGCAGCGATTTTCGTTTGAAAACGTTTTCCAATCGATTTTATATCGGAAAACGTTGTCGATAAAACTCCGTTTTCCACTCGTTTATGTGTCGACGGAAGACCACAATGTAGAAAAAAATCGTCTTCAAATAAAAACGTCTAAGTCTATAAGTCTTTGCTCTCTGCTTGATAGCACTCTTTTTTTTGGGGGGGGGGGAGGGGGCAGTGTTTGCCCCTCAGTCGGAGGTAGATCATGAAATTCAAGGAATCAGTTAACAGCTGATTGACATCAAGCAATACACCTGTGCATGGACTGGACCTCGGCCAACTTGAATTAACTATTCTCCTGTTCTTTTTTAATTATCGTGCTTCAATCCGATAGATACAGAATCAGCGGCAGTTATACAGCTGTTTCAATGAACGTTGTCGCTAAAAGCACCCAAACCTACGAAACGGGGCCGAAAGGCAGCATGGGTAATGTCATTGAAAATTATTTAGTTACGCCGTACATACAACGATGGCGGGTTAATGTGACTCTTCCTGCAGAAAACAAACAAACAATCAAAATTACCCATGTTACATTTCGGTCGTGTAGGCTTGAGAAATGATAAAGTGTTTCTATAGATAAGTAAGAGGACGAGAATCAAGAATAGATAGATAGATAGATGCCTAAGTCTTTAGCTACGGTACGCCAAACGTAATGGTTTGCCTATTTGATAGAACACCATTAACAAGGTGATATTATGGGTAGATATATATTTATATATACAGTCATTTGCAAAAATTCTGGCCGCCACGATATCTCAAGGTACTTAAGGCCTGGTTCAAGCCTTAAATAGCAGAAAAACGAAAAAAAATTTAAAAATGTCTAATCATTTTGACTAAACATCACAAAACTTGGCACAGCTTGAGAGTTTTATATCCTCTACTCATTTAAGTGAATGAAATCCAAAACAGCGTATCACGTGGTTAACCACGTGACAAAGAATTTTGAAAACAAAATATAAAATGCGGTCGCCAGTTTAAGAGGAAAGTGAAAGCAAATAGCTGTGTATAATCACGTTTATGATCATCTATTAACCCTCGTTTAGAAAACCTGTCTTCCGCTTTTTGCAAGGAGAATATTTCGGAAAAGAGGTCACGTGACCATTTCATCAGATTATATTTCTGTAGTTTTTTTTTAAAAATCTATCTTAAACTATATATAATTTCGAGGTTTTCTAAACGCTATCTTGTTTAACTGGTTATCCTTAACGCTATTACGTAAAAATCATTATTTCATTGTGAATTGAATTCGCGACCGCATTTAAGAAAAACTATATTTTCCTCCATAAGGTCACGTGACCACATGACGTCACAATTGTTAGATCCAAATTGTCTAAAATCTTGTATATAACCTTATGCCTAAATATGAGTGCCTAAGTAAATTAGAGCAGCGAGTTATTACAAGAAATGTGATTTTCCAAGTTGCCTTTTTGAACCAGGCCTTAAGTACCTTGAGATATCAATATATCAATATATCGGGTGCATTATGGGTAATTAAATAATACTATTTTGAGTTTCCTAACTTATTAATTGAGGCAAAATGTACAAACAACAAACGTAGGATTAAAATAAACATTATAATAAATATTTCTACCAACTTTGCTGGCGTTTAACCCGCTTTAAGGGGAATTTTCGATTATTTAATTACCCATAATGCATCCGATATATTGATATATTGATATTTCGTAGCGGCCATAATTTTTGCAAATAACTGTATACACCTAATTGTATAATCGTTGTCGGTTGAAATTCACGAAAGCACGACCCAAAGGAATTCTGGGAAATTTAAACTCTCAAATAACATCGTCAAATCATCGACCTTTTCATCCAGACTTGTAGGATCTTAGTTAAATAGCTCATAATTTTCACGAGAACTTTGATTTGATCTGCATGTAATGTGGCTCGTGAACTGATTTCCCATCCATCCTTGCGGTCTCAGCTTCTATGATTTATGATTCTGAACCGACAACGATTTTCAATTAGTAGTTATAATAAGACTTATATATACCATGCTATCTCAACTCCTCTCACCTCAATATCAAGTATCTTAAAGGGAAAAACAACAAAAAAAAACAACAAACAAACGTTAAAGGTGAAATGCAAAGCCCAAGGCAATTTTGGCTCATTCGGATGGAGAATCATTCCCAAATAAACCGTAACTGAAAACTGAAAATCGTTTTCAAATGTTCGTCATAGTTTTTGAGATATTGAACTATAGAAGCAACACGATGAACGACAGGGGCCGGTCCAGGAATTTTTGAGAGGGGTGGGGCGGGGGTCCGGGGGGGGGGGGAGGGGGGGGGGGGGTCCAAACGTAAATGTTCTTCAAGCCTGTGGCAAAACTAGATTCTAAGATAAAACAATCAATTGAACCTCAGGTACGACAGGGGGGTTCGGACCCTCCGACCCTCCCCCTGGATCCGCCACTGAACGGTATACGTATCGAATGCCCTAAGTCCACAAAGGAAGTACCATTTAAAAGGCCTTGATCCATATTTTCCAGCCAAAGAATTGTGGCTGATAAAAGCCGAGAGCCGTGCACATTGAATGCAGTGTTGCGAAGCCTGATTGGAGTTGTATTTAAACACGAAGTTCCAGTATAAATGGCGCATGCGCAGGGATAAGAACACAATGTAAATGGAAACTAGCGAGTACACTAGTATGGGCTTCGTCGGTGTATAATGATAAATTCAATGGTTAACATGGTTAAAGGAAATCTATAACACCGTAGAAAGAGTACTGACTTAACTTTACTGACGTTTCGAGCCTTTAGCTTAGCCCTTCATTGGAGTATAAGAAGGGCTAAGGCTCGAAGGTGAAGTACTATTCTTTTACCATGTTTACGGTGTTACAGATTTCCTTTAAAGTGCTTATGAAGCTTATTTTTTTATTTTGAAAATCGATTACATATGAAGTGAATAGTGGGATGTTTCAGTGTTTTGTGATTTGAGCTTCGCATTTGCGAGTTATAAAGGTTTGAAATCGTGATATGCTAATTCGGTGACGTCAAAGAAGGCTTAATTTATTATACAAAAGTACCCATGTGCAAATGACTGACAATTTTGAACTGGCAAAAAGTTATTCTACAACTTTTATAAATGATGTTAAGCTTTTTTTTCAATTTCAATTCAGAAAAGAATGCTACTTGAAAAAATATAAATAATTTACAGCAAATGCCTCCTTTGACGTCACCGACTTAGCATATCACGATTTCAAACCTTTATAACTCGCAAATGCGAAGCTCAAATCACAAAATACTGAAACATCCCACTATTTCGCTTCATATGTAATCGATTTTCAAAATAAAAATAATAAGCTTCATAAGCACTTTAACCTTTGTATCACTACATGTACATGAACATGCGACTAACAAAGATTGATTAAACAAATGTATTGTCGCACCCCTGGGCTGTATTGTCGCACCCCTGGGTTGTATTGTCGCACCCCTGGGCTGTATTGTCGCACCCCTGGGTTGTATTGTCGCACCCCTGGGTTGTATTGTCGCACCCCTGGGCTGTATTGTTGCACCCCTGGGTTGTATTGTCGCACCCCTGGGTTGTATTGTCGCACCCCTGGGCTGTATTGTTGTCCTTTCATACCGGAACTTCGTGCTTACAAAACTATATCAGTTAGAACGATTCTTATTATTACTAACTGATGTTTGAGACATTGTCAGTTGTTTATTGTTCTTTGTCCCGTGAGTACATGTACGCCATCAGCTCCACTACGCGGTTGCTGTATCCATATTCATTATCGTACCTACAACGAAAACGACAAATCAATTTTAAAACTACAATGGAGTTTTATTCAGTGATTGCGGGAGGGATGTTTTGGGAAATGGGCTACCTGTGTGGGTTTTCACCGCGAGGGACTACGTCGAGGAAAAACATCACCAGTACTGGTAGTCTCTTCTGGTCAGTGAAGCTACACGATAACCCACCGTGAAATTGTCTTTCTTTAGACGTTTTATTCAGTGAATGCAGAAGGGATTTTCTAGAAATGGGCTACCTTAAATTGAGAGGGTGAGATGTATCTGCACGCTTTTTGTTTGGTTCAGAAAGGAAGCCATTTGAGTGTCACGGTCCCATAGGTTTCCCACTCATACGAATAATGATATAATATAATCGACAGGGTACTTACCAAGATATAAGTTTGAAAAAATTATCGTTCAATTGCACTCCTGCAGTGGCATCAAAAGTGCTGCTGATTTTACAGCCAATGAAGTCGGTAGAAACTACAGGATCTTCTGTGTAACCAAGGTAACCTTTGAACTCGTTCTCAGAGGCTTTCTTTATGACTCTTTTAATCTCGTCCATGGAAGTCTAGAACAAATAGAAGTACAGCATGGTCATCATCATCATCATCATCATCCTCATCCTCATCATCGTCATCATCTGATCATCATCACCGCCATCATTATAATCATCATCATCATCATTCATCATCATCATCTCCATCATTATCATCATCGTCGTCATCATCACCGCCATCATTATAATCATCATCATCATCACCATCATCATCTCCATCATCATCATCATCATCATCATCATCATCATCATCATCATCATCACCACTATCATCACAATCATGATCATCGTGAAGATTAGGATGTCTTACCGATTTTTCAAGCCGTACAGTAAAGTCAAGTACAGAGATATCAGGTACAGGTACTCGGAAGGCCATTCCTGATAGCTTGCCGTTCAATTCAGGCATAACCTTGCCAATAGCTTTGGCTGCCTTGGTTGTAGTTGGGATGATGTTTTGGTGAGCTCCGCGTCCCTCGCGAATAGATTTCTAGCCAAAAACAAAAACTTGAATAAGAAAACGTAACGGTAAATTTTAATCGTGAGATCGAGCGTCATGTCAAATAATCATTATCGTTCGATGAGCCCTAGTTTTACGTAGATAAACATGGAATTGATTGACTGGTTTGATTGTAAAACAATAAAGGATTGATAAAGATCACACAAAACTTCATCGATGATATTTATAAACTGCATTTACCCTGTCACTGACTCCGTCTAATGTTTTCTGGGGTCCAGTGTAAGCATGGATGGAGGAGATCAACCCTTCCACGATACCAAAGTTTTCATTGATTACTTTGGCCAAAGGTGCAAGACAGTTGGTAGTACACGATGCGTTGCTGAAGTTAAGAAATGATTATTAATTATTGTGGTACGTACATACATACATACATATAGTTTATTTTGACACGGTAAAATCATCAGTAACACAACAATAGCTGGTAGCTGGGATATAGCAGGAATTAATAACTGTCTAGAAAGGAAATTAGAAATCAAGAAAGGAAATTGAAACAGAGGTTGTAAGGAAAATAGATGTGAATAAGTTATGATGATGACTGTTAACAAAGAGAGTGAAGAGCTTGGAGAAGAAGTAGATGGTGATGATGATGACAACAATGGTGACTACGAAGAGGATGAGGAGAAGAACAACAAGTAGAAGAAGATAATGATGACGATGAAGATTAAGATGATGATGATGATGACAACAATGGTGACGACGAAGAGGATGAGGAGAAGAACAACAAGTAGAAGAAGATAATGATGATGACGATGATGATGATGATGATGATGATGATGATGATGATGATGATGATGATGATGATGATAATGATGACGATGATACTAATGATGATGATGATGATAATGATGACGATAATGATAACGATGATGATTATGACGAGCAACCAAATGTGATCCAGTCACTTACCTCACAATCTTCATACTTGGGTCATATTTATGATGATTCACTCCCATGACAAACATAGGAATATCATCCGACGGAGCTGCCACGACGACCTTCTTGGCGCCACGCTTCAGATGAGTGCTCACTTGGTCAGCAGTAGTGATTCCAGAAGACTCGATCACAAAGTCCGGGTTGTGGTCCTCCCAGGGAATCTTGGACACGTCCTTAAAGTCGTACACTGCAACCTCGTTATCATTGATGAACAGTTTGTCGTCGATTGCTTCTACTTTACCTGGTAGTTTGCCATGAGTAGAGTCATATTTGAACAAATATGCCTGTTGTAAAAATGCTTTATCGGTGAGAGAGTCTTGGGAAACTTTTTCTTAAAAAACAAAACGTTCACTCAAATTCAAGTCTTATGTTCTTCGTGGGTTTCACATCCGCCATCTTGAAGCGCGAGAACGAACAATGAATGAGAAACTTTGTACCAGATTTCTATTCCTGGATCTTTAATCTTGCATAACCCACACTATTGTTGTAAAAATAACTACTTAATACGCTCACTGCTTTGCTCTTTTATTAACTGACTGCGGTTATGGGGGGGGGGGGCTGTGGGGCTTTGCCCCCCCTCCATTTTAGCCAAAATGTTGATCACAATAATTATAAGCTGTTGTCTGATATATATTACTAGTCTACTAGTATATCCAGACCCCTCCCCCACTTTCCAGGGCGCTCCGCGCTCCACGGTCCCTGATCTGATATACTACTGAGGCTTTTTGCAGGAAGACAATCACGTGACTATACTTGATGGCATAAAAATCTGACTGTTTATTTCAAGACAGTTATTACATCAAAAAAGTTATCTAAGAAACCTGTTTTGAGATGCTAGTATAGGTAGGGCCCCTATGGGCACCAGCGTTGTAGCTGAATGGGCCACCTTGCACTGCTTGCCAAGTGTGATCTTCGTCATTCAAGTATTATAGCTAATTGCATAATCGTTGTCGGGTTGAAAATCATAAATCATAGAAGCTGAGACCGCAAGGATGGATGGGTAATCAGTTCATGAGCCACATTTCATGCAGATATATTAAATGTTCTCGTAGTTTTAAAGGTATATGAGCTATTTAACTAAGATCCTACGAGTCTGGATAAAAAGGTCGACATTTGACGGTGTTATTTGAGAGTTTTAATTTCCCAGAATTCCTTTTGGTCACAGCTTTCATGATTTTCAACCCGACAACGATTATGCAATTAGCTATATACTAGGCATGTGATTGTAAACTGCAAAAAACCTCTTATGGCCGTCACACCTGTCCGGTGGACACACCCATGCCTCACAAATGGAGCATGTGGTGTATTAGCAATGGTTGGGCTGCCTGTGGTGTTCCCATCTTGTTAGAGATGATTGTACGTGCTAGTTTTAGATGTCTTTTCTCTTGTAGATCTTACCATAAGATTCGCATTCAAGAAAGGATCGTTAATGGCCACGATCTGCACATCGTCTCGGTCCAAGCTTACACGACAGATCAAACGACCAATGCGTCCAAATCTGAAACAATTGACCACTGTTTTAAAACGTTGTATAGGGATAAAACTGAAAGTTCACCCCGATGCTTGCAAGGCCTTATGGGTATACTTTTACTTGCGTTCTTTAAATATACACAGAAATTTTAAACTGACTAAAATTTCTGAGAGTTGAGGTTTGCTATAATCAGATGTGAGGAGTTACGATCAGTTTAATACTGTTCTAGCAAAGCCGGACAACAGAGGCGGGCACAGTCAATATTGACTATTTGAACTCATAGAAAACGAGAACGAGTAGTCTAATAGGCCGCCAATCCAAGGTTATTTCCCCCATCTTGTAGGGGGTGCAAACACAGCTAATTTCTCGTCAAAACATGGTCACTTTGAGCTGTTATAACTCCGTTCGATCTTTTCGGATTTTCAAAATCTATGTTTCTTTTAAAAGGTATATACTCTGTGATTGCTGTCTATAAATATGGTGGCAAAGGGAAGGCCACAGCTGCAGTAAATCAGGTTTTTATCACGACGACCTTGTAACATAGAGAAGACATATTGAATACGTAACGTACCGACCCTGCTAAGCCAAAAGAAGGCTTTGCACAACACCATAAAGAAATGAGAAATCTTTCAAGAAAACGAAGACGTGGGAAACATAACCTGCGTCACATCCGGATGTGACGCAGGCTAGGGAAACATAACCCATTGTTGTATGGTGGTTTGGATCCTGGTTTACCGAATAATTCAGTCTGTATTTATTTATCTGGTATATTATAATCCATGTTAGATCCACTTGAGCTAGAAAGGTCATCAGTCTCCCATGGGTCGTTTGGTTTTCTTATTTTCATGAAAAGCCGGTGATGGCCTTTACTATCAGGCAAAACGTCGTTAGCAATTTCTATATAACCGATTATACACCTATTCCAAAAATCGTTGTCCGGGCCGAAAGCAACAAGCAACAAGCTGACGGCCGCAAAGGACTTTGGGACTTTCTCCTTATTCATTTATTCATCCGTAGACATTTTGACAACATGCATTTTCAAATTGCCGAATAGTTCCAAATGATTGCTATTCAACGTCCGTAGGGATAACTTCTCAAGTACCACGGATAAATTAATTAATTAGGAGATTCCCAAAGTCCTTTGCGGTCGTCAGCTTGTTGCTTGTTGCTTTCGGCCCGGACAACGATATTTGGAATAGCTAGGTGTCAGTATCATTCTGGTGTACCGTACGCCGTTGCAGTCCGGCTACGTTGCCAAGCCCGTGTGGGTGTGTGAACAAGTGACTTGATTGCCGGAGTAAACTTACGCCGGATAGTTCTCGTATCTTAAACAGCTAGTAGAAAAACCTGTAGACCTAGAAAAGCTTTAGTCTAAGCTATAACATAAGAATAACATCAAAAGATATCGAAAAGTATATCCGACTTTACTATGAAAAAACTACAAGAGAAAACGAGTATAAAAGTATATCCGACTTTACTATGAAAAAACTACAAGAGAAAACGAGTATAAAAGTAACTGAAAAACATAGGGTACCTAGCTTGGTGCTGTAAGTCCTGTAACGCAACCAAGGCTACTAGAAACTATCTATCAATCAATATAAGAGTCTTTTAAGATATTTACTTTATTAATTTTTTTCTTAATTTTTTTTTCTTAATTTTTTTTTCTTAATTTTTTTTTCTTAATTTTTTTTTCTTAATTTTTTTATTATATTTACTTTATTAAAATAAAGTAAGCCACTTGGAAAACGTTTAGATAAATGGTTCATTAGTGAAAGCGTATCAGTCATTTTATGCTACTAGAGACCCACTAGACATTTCTACTCGCTTCAGTGCCAAAATACTAACTTTTTTTCTGATCATAACATCGACTCTGACTGGCAAGCTACCGTGTTTTTATCAGGGTTAGAATCGAGACCTGAAGAGAACTGAACATCTAGTATCTGATAACAGCAAACCGGCCCAGCACGTTCATTTTGCTGCTAGACATTTCACTCGCTTTGCCAAAATACTAACGTTAACATCGGCTCTGACTGGCAAGCTACCATGTTTTTATCAGGGTTAGAATCAAGACAAGAGAAAATTCTATCTGATAACAACATTAAACCCAGCACGTTCGATAGCTTGTGTCTACTGTATCTGTTATGAACTAAACATTGTAGAAAACTTAGACTGACTTAGAAAGCTAAGACTGACAAAATACCGGATTTCATTGTCTTCCCAAGTTTTTGCCAGTTTATATTGCATTTGGCTATTGAGTCACTCAACAGACACTAATAAACTCACTCAAATATTTGCGTATTTATTTTAAATTTTAAAAATGCCAAGTGTAGACTTTAATTGAATGACATTAGGGCCATTTATACGAGCGAAAATAGGACGTGTCCAGTATCTAATGCCGTGTTTACACTTGAGCGCTCTACCAAAGTACAAATCAGAAAACTATTGTTTGTTGAGCGGTCACCACGCAACAAACAATAGTTAGTCGGGCTTCCTGTGGGAGCCCCGACTCTAAAAATGCAGAGCGTTCTTCGTCGACCCCATAAAGCATATTGGGTTCTACAGCGCATGCACCTAGACATGAAGTCTGGCCAAGAAAGATTACAAAGCACAAACCAATCAGGGAAAGCACCGGAGGTCAAGGGGCCAAAATATAAGTCTTTTCTCGTCTAAATCTAAATTTAGATTGAAACAGGACGCTCTAGTAGCGTGAAGTCGGGCTATTAACGTTTTTACTGATATACTGTAAAGTTCGCAGTACTGAAATTGCAAGGAAAGCATGTTCTATCGAGCTCGAGTCATGCAACGACGAGCAACCAAAAACTGTTTCAATCGCACTGAAAATCGCACTATAGGATATCTATATTTAGTTCAAATAGGTTACATTTCATTTAGAAGCCCGACTTCACGCTAGAAGAGCGTCTAGTTCAGTTTAAATTTGACACGGTTTTCTTTGTTATTCATAGGGCTTTATCTCCGGTATTGACCGGTTGAACAATAGAATAGAATTGAATTGCTCATTATGAATTCACCTACGGCCCTCGGGATTTATATGGCTTATTGCCTCCGTTCTCGGTATTTATCTCTTACTTTTCTGATTTGTACCTTGGTAGAGCGCTCAAGTGTGAACACGGCATAAGACGCGTCTTAAACAAGACGCGAACTATCCGTATAAAAATAAGAACGGCTCAAAACGCTGTTCTTCGGTAAGTCGCGTCTTAGTTAAGAACACAACTAAAAGTGCGTCCTATTTTCGCTCGTAGAAATGGCCCTATTATGGAAATTATTCAGGTACTGCACAATTTCTAAACCTTGGAGATTTCTCGATAAATCAAATGCAAGAAAGCTCTGGCTTTCCCATGTGGGATCAACTCTGTGAACATACCGAGCATGCGCAATAATTATATAACTAGATTTAAAAACTCACCCATTGATTGCGAATTTTGCAGGCATTTTGGATGAGGCGTAGGGATTATAATATAGTTTTTGTTTCCTGTAAGAAATAAAAAACAAAAAACAAATTATTAATGGCAAAGTTTAAGGCAGGAACTTTTGCAGTGCGCGTGCGACGATCGTCACGTTTGGCTGAACAAGGAACTGAATTATTTTGTATATATACAGTCATTTGCAAAAATTCTGGCCGCCACGAAATGTCAATATATCAATATATCGGGTGCAATATGGGTAATTAAATAATACTATTTTGAGTTTCCTAACTTATTAAATGAAGCAAACTTTACAAGCAACAAACGTAAGACTAAAATAAACATTATACTAAATATTTTTACGAACTTTGCTGGCGTTAACCCGCTTTAAGGGGAATTTTCGATTATTTAATTACCCATAATGCACCCGATATATTGATATATTGATATTTCGTAGCGGCCAGAATTTTTGCAAATGACTGTATATATATTATTGTAATTATTATATAGGTGCCAAAGAAAACATTATTATTGTCATTACGGCTCTCAGTCAACCACGTTCCCATAAAATCTTAATAGTTGTAAGATTGTATACCATAAAGCCCGATTACATAACTGATTTTGCTTTCCCGATTGTCGCCAACACTGTTTCGAATCGGCCGGCTGACGACTCAAGGAATTCTATTGTTTCAGTCATGTATGTACCAGACGTTTAGAGACTGACGTGTCGCTTCATCAGTGCATTCCCGATGTACCTCCTCCACATGTTCGTATTTCTAAACGCATTATACTTTTCACTTTTCACTTTGATCAAACTTTGAATTTGAAATAGGCAATTAACATTTTAAATAGTAACGCATGAATTCACATCACGCTATCCCGCCCGGTTTGAATTCAAACGTTCACAGGCAGCCCTAGCCTATGGCAGCCCAAGCTGTGATCTTGTGAATAATTGTAGAGAATGTATGTAGAATTACAAAATAACGTATAATGGCACTTACGTTGTCAATAAAGAACTGAAAATTCACCACAGCGTTGATAATTTACTGTTCTATTGCCCTGATGTGTTAGTTTTGCGTTTTAGGCCGTTTTTAATTTTTTTCTCCCTCTTCCTGTAAAGGAAGAGAAGGCTGGAAACTACGGACGCCGAATTTTGGCTACGGCGATCTTCGAGGCCTCGAAAAACCTACAAAAATTTGAAATGTTCGGCGCCATTTTTTCACATAATCCCGTTCTCACATTCCCCTAGCACACATCCAATCGGTTCATCACTGACCTACTCGCTTTTAAAGTCGTGAATTGAACTCAATTCGAAGTCAACCTTGCTTGTGACCACAGGGAGCCCAAGCATAAATTCAGTAAAAAAAAAAAAATTCGAAATAAAGTATTTTTTTCCGCTATACACCTTTGTTGTCTGTTAACTTAACCTGCCTGGTGATTATTTTTCAGAATTTTTTTTTCTCTCGGACCAGTAAGGAAAAATGAAAAGGGTGGACACTCCACTTCGATTATCGATTCGAAATGCCCAAACAGCTCGGGGAAATACGATTTTTTTGCTATAAATACTCAACTTATCGGCTGCAAACTCCCACAACATATAATCATATACCTATTCTTCTATCTCGTACCCATTGAAGAGCGAATTTCAGATTAGTTGGGAAATAAAAAACGGCCTAAAACGCAAAACTAACACATCAGGGCAATAGAACAGTAAATTATCAACGCTGTGGTGAATTTTCAGTCCTTTATTAACAACGTAAGTGCCATTATACGTTATTTTGTAATTCTACATACATTCTCTACAATTATTCACAAGATCACAGCTTGGGCTGCCTGTGAAACGTTCGTTGTTAGTGTAGCTTCAAAACGCACACAAAAAAGCTCGACTGAGAAAAATGAACGAAAATAATCCAATAAACTTTCAGTCTGAAAGACAAATCTACTGTGTAGCTACCGCGGAATAGAAATGGTTTTCAAAGTTTGATGGAAGCGAAAGGCACGAAAACATCGACTATGCGTGTTTATTTGATTACACATTTATCATTCAAACACTATTCACACTTCGACACTACCGGACTGAATCAAGAAAACGCAATAGTCATCTTAAGCTTTTAGTTTGATACGTGTAAGTGATTTACAAACACACATGAATCATTTTCTCGGCTCGAGTATAAAGTAAACATCTAAAGAGGTTATATATTTGTGTGATACACTGTTGGCATTTCATTCTTCGCTAGTAAAGCTGTACTTTGAACCTGAGCAAGTAAATTAGGCGGCTTTTTCTGAATTCTCTAATTACACTCAAAAACCACAAACTCTTTCAAGCGAAGACTTTAAGGAATGAGCAGTGAGTCTTACCTGAAGATGAAAAAAAGTCAAAGTTTCCGTGTTGAATTGCAGTTTTCCCAGTTAGACAGAGTCAGCAAGCGGCTCTTACATGTACTCTTTGACAATTGTTTTCGTATCCTCTCATAAGCACAAACCATTATTGTCATTACGTGTGATATGTATTATGATTCACTGACTGGTGGCAGTATTGAGTAAGCTTATTAAGCTTCGGACAAACGCCTTGTATATAATATATTACGGGCACCCATTTATAAAATTACCACTGATTCAAAAACGAAGCAGATGCTGAATTTGTTGGGCAAAAATTCCCCTCTCGCTTGGTCTACCTGTTGCGTAGAACATTATTTCTGTACCCCTCCCTCAGTAGCTCGTCGCCATTTTAGGACTCCAGTAGTAGGTGCACTATCTAATCCCGAAGTTCTCGCTTTCATGAAATGTTGTAACATTACTGTTCGCTCTACTGCAACAATGTACAATATTTTGGACAAATTATTCAACAACCCGGCTTTGAATTGAGTATATTTACGACAGTTATACCTGTTCGTCTAGCCTGGTACAGCTAGATCTAAGTCTGTCGCGCGCTACTGCACTAAGTGATTTGCAACGACTCGGGCTTTTGAGCGATTAAAATATATAAAATAGAAGGATATAAAAATATATTTACCAAGATGTGAAGCAAGGCGACTAGGTTGTGTTGGTCGATCCGCAATACTGGCGTCAGGAGAAAGCTTTCATGTCATGCAATATTAATCAGCGTTTGGCATGTATATTCATGATTGTGTGTTAGACAAAAAGATAGTGGGAGGTCCAGAAAAACCGGTTTATCCAGGGTCAGACGTAGTTGAGATTTCACGCAATTGTTAGCTGTATTTCGTGATTAGAATGTACATAAACGATTGATAACACGATGGAATTGAGCTACAATTGCTACTAGGGATTGATCTTGGGTTTCAGAGGGGAAAAAAATGAATCTCAAAATGTTTCTATTTATATATTCATAATTGAACTCAAAAGCGAAGTGTGAAACTCATTAAATTACTATTCTGTTTTTTTTTTATAGGAATGGTGTAAGTCGTCTTTCACTTCCTAATCGAAGAGTAATAGAATCCCCAGCGAAAAAAACATCACATTCAGTGGGATTTGTAGCCAACGCGTGGCGAAAACACAAAAACACAAGGTGTTCGCGCGGCATACATGATTAAAACCGGTTTAGAACCCGTTTGAGAGTGCCCACTAAGAGACCGTACCACGTGATAGCCCCAAGCCAGTAACAGCTCTACAGCCTGTTTCAAATTCACCGTTTCACAGTGACAAACATTTGGCACTTAGAGGCAATTTGTACTTGTAATATTTACATTACGATGGTCAAAATTGGATACTTTCGGCCGTGGAAAAATGGAAGTTTTTAACCACAAATATAGTGAAGTTGATGTCGTGTGAGGGGGCGGGTGTTATTGTGGTTTAAAGGACTGACATGCCCGTGATCTAATTTACATATAGTCTTGGTTCAACCACCTGAGGTTTATCGCATTCAAGTACCATGTCATGCAGAAGAACGTGGATTTTTTGCAATAGACTTTGCTTTATTTCTGTGGTGATTTTAGAAGTTTCTTTGGCCTCAATTTTCACGGTTTTTAGCCCTAAATAGTCTATGCATAAACACTTAGTCCATTTTTATATTATTTTGTAATTAATTCAAAATATATTCCTGTTTCTGAATATAGCCGAAGTACCATGATTAATTATTCATAACAAGCGATGATATAATGCCCAAATTTGGACGACTTTACCGTCACGCCGACAAGCAAACCGTGAATGCCTTCATGTCATTTCACAAATAAGACTGTACTAGAAAGGGAAGATTTGAACGACAAAATCATCGCATGCCTTCAGTAACGAAGCACTGTGAGAAGCAGTGAAACGAATACACTGAGATAAACAATTTAATAACAATATTTTGAATGAAAAAATAAAACAATTATTGCATGAGCTCGGCCTGCGCCACACGTATTATCCATGGACTTTGATCTGATCACGTGACTGATTATGGCCAAACCGCGACAGCAAAAAGCGTCTGCAAAGACGTCCGCCACGTGACGTGCTCTATCGACCAATATTTCATTTCATTTTAAAATATATTGTAAAACAAAAGAAACAGTGAAAATAGAGAGAGAAAGAAAAAAAAGAAAGAAAAAAAAGAAAGAAAAAAAAGAAAGAAAAAAAAGAAAGAAAAAAAAGAAAAAAAAAGAAAGAAAAAAAATGTGCCCGTGCTGGGAATCGAACTCGCGTCCCCAAGTTTCAAATGAATTGAATGCCGGTAATTTATCCAAAAAAGGACCATACTCCCAGTCATTATGCTGAGTCACCGTATGTTACGTATAGGATGAAGATTTCGGCCCCATCCGCGCTATCCGGGCATTACACCAATCAGCTTAGTGATCAAAGAGGGAGGGAACAGTCGGATCCTAGTCCCACTAAATAACTGCCCCGCACCACTAGGCTATCGTGCACGCTTATTGATTTGAAGGACAAAACAACCTAGTGTTTCTTGTGAATCGACTGTCTATTGTTGTGCAAATTACTGTGGTCCCGTGGCTCGTGCCGATAGTTCAGTGCGTTTGAACCTGATAACCCGGGGTTCGATTCCTCAACCGATCAAAACTTTTTTTCTTTTTTTTTCTTTTTCGTTTTCGTTTTTTACTGAAAGGATTTGAGCTTTTTTAAAGTCAATTATTTTTGGTATTTTAAATTCATGTCAAACAATAATTCGCTGTTATCTGCTTTTTAATCGGACAGTACGTTTGTAGTTAGTGAGACACGTGATTTAGGTTCGCAAAGAATCATGGTTGAACACCACGGGACGTCACGTAACAGTCTGATTAGAACAAATGAAGATATCAATCTACTTCAAGTGGATACAGCAATTTCAAAAAACGTTGATACTGAATATAGTGTATTCCAAGACCGAAATGCATTATGGGACTTGTGTTTTATTGTCTAAAGTAATATAAATAATAATTTTTTTTTTTTTTTGTGTATTCCATCAGAAATAATATACTAGCTCCATATGGCGAACAAATCGCTGTATATTTACTTTTTATTTCAAAATAACGACTGAGGCCCGCACTAGGAATGCACTATTCAGTATTCAGTATTCAGTTTTCAACATTTTTTGAAATTGCTGTATAAATGCTGAAGCAAACTGAGGCACCGTTTTTGCTGGCTGTTGGCTATGTCGACACGGGGATTTCTAAGCTCTTCACACATGCTGGGTTGTATGGTGGCGTTTCTGCTATATAACATCGACAAGATAGGTATAAAACTATTCCTCTATAAGACTATTATTACTGATCCGATAACTTAAAGGGGGACTAGTACGTAAATCGTTCAAAATTTGATTTAGCTGAAACTTCACTTAAATAATCTCAAAGACCCATACAAAGGCATACAATCACTGGTTAATTTTTTTCTCAAAAAATCCAATGGGAAGTAATACATTTTTATGAATCTTAAAGGAGAACTCCACTATTTTACGATCTTTTTATATATGATAGGTATTATGACACTTAACTTGTTTGCAAAGTTTCATTGTCCTACCTTGCAATAAAGTCGAGAAATAATTCTTGGAAGTAACGATAAATCGCTGACATGGAGGCCGCCATCTTGAACACTCTTCTGAATCTGCAAGCAGTCAGCGGTTATCTATCGTGACGTCACTGCGCGCTCGGTGCCTGGGGCTTAGCGCGAAATACTTAAATAATCTCTGTAGACCCTTATCGTACTTCTTTGGTTTAAAGGCATACAATCACTGGTTATTTTTTTTTCGTATTTCGCGCTAATTTTTCTCAAAAAACTCCAATGGATGGCGGCCTCCATGTCATACATTTTTATGAATCTTAAGCTTTAGAGGTGCCTCCTTTAGTGACGTGACACTGACTCAACCCAAACTCAGCTCCATACATTTCTTTGTATTTTGCGATCAAAATATCTGAACGGTTTGTTCAGATAACAGCTCTGCACTGAAGAAAACTAGTCAAACAATCAATCCTAAGCACATACAAGGTAAGAAAACTCCTTCACACAAACGTTTAGCTTCATAGAAATAAAATAGTTCAAGACATTAAACATGAAGAAATGTATGGAGCGAAGCCGTGATGATTGTTTGGATTGAGTCAGTGACGTCACTGGCACCTCTAAAGATTCATAAAAATGTATTACTTTCCATTGGATTTTTTGAGAAAAAAATTAACCAGTGATTGTATGGGTCTTTGAGAATATTTCAGTGATGTTTCAGCTAAATCAAACTTTGAACGATTTACGTACTAGTCCCCATTTAATGGTAGTTTCTATAGGACATAGAGTCTTTCTCTGGTTTTTACTCGATAGATATGACTACTACTTGGCCTAGAACATATCAGCCAAAAACATGTGCGAGAGATCTCACGCTTTTATCATGACTTGCAACTGAGAACTATGCTGAGAGCAAGTAAAACTAAACTGCGATAATGAGCCAAGGATACGAAAGCTTGAATAAACATTAAAATATTCAACGTACAAGAGATGTTTTAATATCCCTGATTTTGTCCGATCGTTGTACGTACGAATACACGACCAACTGATTTTGTTGAAATATTATAATATATTTGTGAAATACAGAATTAAATTAATTAAAATATAAAAAATAAAAATAAAAAAAAAAAAAAAAAAATAAAAAAAAAATACTAAAAATTATTCATACGTACGTACTATGAGGGTATGTATACATTGCGTATTTTCAAAAATTCTGGCCGCCACGAAATATACTAAATATATCTACCAACTTTGCTGGTGTTAATCCGCTTTTTAAAAGGGGAATTTTCGATTATTTAATTACCCATAATGCACCCGATATATTATATTGATATTTCGTAGCGGCCAGAATTTTTGCAAATGACTGTATTATATATAGTGCATGAGTGACCGTACTCGCGAGCGTCAGTAGAACATAGGTTACGGTACTGTCGCATTTAATTTCAGTGAAAGTGATAATTTTGCGACTCCCTTATATTACGATTTTCGGGCTAAAGTATAGCGATATCAATATTCAGGGGCAGCACAGGGGCAGTTGTCCCCCCCCCCCCCCCCCCCCCCCCCAGCAAGGCGAAAAAGATACCAAAAAGTACTGAGAACTGTAACAATTTTTAGTTTTGTATTTTGGGTTATTGGCGGCTTAGAGTCTCGATACATTTTATAAGTCGCATTTTGTAATAATGTTTATAACGACCTACACACTGATCGTATTTTAATATTATGTACTTATTGAATGGGCCGAGAGCCAAATATTTTCCCGTCCGGCCCGACCTAACTCATTCAATAAGCATTTTATCATATGACCATTTCATATGGGTCATTTTGGTACTAAACATCATTCAAAAGAACACAAACGCGCGATTACGCTAGAAGAACCAATCCAAAAATTTGATCTCCAAATTTATTTTTTTGTTCACTTATATGTTCACATTTAAAAAATAAATTTTGCTGCAAAAAAAGCATAAAAATTCTCCTGACAAAATTCGAGCAGGGCCGGACGGCTTTTTCCGGACCGGGTACGTCAACACGTCCGGCCCTTACCACGTGACGTTTTCCCAATGGTTTTATTAAGAGCGCGCGCACGGGGAAATACGGGTCATATGATAATAAAATATTATTAACTCATGGGCGCAAATTCGGTAATTACAGTTTGTGAGAAAGCAGCTTCATGTGACACGGGAAAGGGCGTTTTACGGCCACATGCAAATTAAAGTGCGAATCGAAAAACCGGGGGCACCCAGAAATAGTTCAGAAATGGTTTATCGTTCGTTGCGTGAACACTGAATCTGAAACAATTCTCTAACTGCAAGAAGTTCGACTGATTTGTAGTCAGATAAATTTCTTGCAGTTAGAGATTCGTTTCTGATTGTTCAACGAACAATAAACGCTTTCTGAACTATTTCTGGGTGCCCACGGTTTTTCGATTCGCACTGTAATGAAGACGACCCAGTTGACGATGTATTTTGAAACAATAGGAAACATTAATTACATTCATTAATAACGACAAAACTACCCTGACTGAGGACCTTTCAATATGTGTTCTTGATTTGCATACTGACAATTTAGTCAACTTTAACTTGAATTTCTCCAAGAATTCTTAATGGTTTGAGAAGCTGTATGAAATACTAGAAACGGTTCTTCCTCCAATTCAAAAAGCCTCAAAGTTGGTTGAAATTAACAACTTTTTCAATCCAGTCACTTCACGGTGTTTTGAAAACGGAGATCAACTCTCTCTTGTGTTTGATGTATTATGTCAAAAACTATTTCCAAAATAAGATTGTACATTTATCGTTGACTTGATATCGTAGCTCATTAATATAAAAATTTCGAGAAACTACAGGTCTACTTGAAAAATCTCTATAATAATAATATGTTTTGATAACGTCTTAGTATTTTATTTTTGTATTGTTCGGCTTGTGATGATGCTCTCCCTTTATTATAGCTAGCAGGGGATCTGCTTCCAATTTGATTCAGACTAGACTACTAAAGTATTTCACATGTAAGTAAAGTGTTATATAAATGTCTGAGCTGAGTGGTCGCGGAGCTATTTCCAACTCTCACTGGCAACTCTTTAAAATAGAAAAGAAGGTAAAAAAAGCGGTTTTTGGCGGTTGATTCTCGAACTTCAAGAAATGAAAACTTGAAAATAATTGAAACATTGATGACCGCCCGCTGGCACTCCAGGCGAATAGACCGTTTTGCAATGGTTTACGGAAATCGGTGAAAATCAAACATACTTTTCTCATTCTTCCCACTTTAGGCAATTTATTTATCTACTATACCATCTAAACAGTTTTCAATAATTAGATATTTTGAAAAGATCCCGTGGCCGATCCCTTAGATTGCCTTGTTAGCTATGTGTTAAGGTTTTGATTCAGCGTGCAAATACTGCAAATTCGAATTCATAATACATCTTGTCTTTCTGATATGAAATTATATGGCAACACCTCGTTCCCAGGCTATTCCCGTGATGAGAGGCCCTGTGAACGAGGTCACCGACTGCAAAGCATGATGGTATATCTCCAGTCAAACACGAATCAGGAACAACACTCATTACCAGTTTTTTTTATAGCCGCGGTCTGTCCTGGTGTCGTCAGAAAAGAGTTTGGTGACGCCATCGCAAATCACACCCTTCTCGGCCCAGCCCTCCACTCCACAACTACTCCAGATGAAATAACCTGTCAGTTACACTGTCACGGGATCGACAATTGTTGGATGTATAACTACCACGACACGTCAGGTCGTTGTGAACTTTTGGATGGTGGTTCTAAGGAATTCACGGTGGTCGGGAAATCAGGACCGTTCTTCAGAACACAAAAGGTAACTACTGCTCTTGTCAGTTGTGTAGCAGGGGCAGGGGTTAGTGGATAGTAGGAAGAATTATGCGAAAGCTCCCTTGCTTTCTTTTCTAGCCACCATCGTGCACCGGTTACACTAAGCAGGCGCCACGTTGGACCTTCTCCTTCTCCTTCTCCTTCTCCTTCTCCTTCTCCTTCTCCTTCTCCTTCTCCTTCTCCTTCTCCTTCTCCTTCTCCTTCTCCTTCTCCTTCTCCTTCTCCTACCTCCGACCTACCTACGACAACCAGCCATCCGACAGACCGACGGACCGACGGATCGACGGACAGCATGCAAATAAAGATATATTTAACTCGTCGTATATTTACTAAACCTTATTTAATTTTCAGGTTTTTCAAGGCAACACGGACGACGATACTGTAGTCAGCCACGTAATGCAGAAACCGTTTGACACCAAATACGTACGATTTAATCCTAAAACCTACAGTATATCTCCTTCCATGAGAGCAGAGTTGTACGGATACGATCCTACAACTGTAGTGTAAAGTAAATATCCAATAGCGGGGTTACAATAGCAACGTGTTTGACAGTTCTTGCACAGACTACAATCAATAGAGATTACTATAGCAACGTACCTGACAGTTCTTGCACAGACTACAATCAATAGAGGTTACTATAATAACGTACTTGACAGTTCTTGCACAGACTACAATCAATAGAGGTTACTATAATAACCGGCGTACTTGACAGTTCTTGCACAGACTACAATCAATAGAGGTTACTATAGTAACGTCTTTGACAGTTCTTGCACAGACTACAATCAATAGAGGTTACTATTGTAGTAACGTACTTGACAGTTCTTGCACAGACTACAATCAATAGAGGTTACTATAGTAACGTACTTGACAGTTCTTGCACAGACTACAATCAATAGAGGTTACTATAGTAACGTCTTTGACAGTTCTTGCACAGACTACAATCAATAGAGGTTACTATAGTAACGTACTTGACAGTTCTTGCACAGACTACAATCAATAGAGGTTACTATAGTAACGTCTTTGACAGTTCTTGCACAGACTACAATCAATAGAGGTTACTATAGTAACGTACTTGACAGTTCTTGCACAGACTACAATCAATAGAGGTTACTATAGCAACGTACCTGACAGTTCTTGCACAGACTACAATCAATAGAGGTTACTATAATTACGTACTTGACAGTTCTTGCACAGACTACAATCAATAGAGGTTACTATAGCAACGTACCTGACAGTTCTTGCACAGACTACAATCAATAGAGGTTACTATAATAACGTACTTGACAGTTCTTGCACAGACTACAATCAATAGAGGTTACTATAGCAACGTACCTGACAGTTCTTGCACAGACTACAATCAATAGAGGTTACTATAATAACGTACTTGACAGTTCTTGCACAGACTACAATCAATAGAGGTTACTATAGTAACGTCTTTGACAGTTCTTGCACAGACTACAATCAATAGAGGTTACTATAGTAACGTACTTGACAGTTCTTGCACAGACTACAATCAATAGAGGTTACTATAGTAACGTACTTGACAGTTCTTGCAGACTACAATCAATAGAGGTTACTATAGTAACGTCTTTGACAGTTCTTGCACAGACTACAATCAATAGAGGTTACTATAGTAACGTACTTGACAGTTCTTGCACAGACTACAATCAATAGAGGTTACTATAGTAACGTCTTTGACAGTTCTTGCACAGACTACAATCAATAGAGGTTACTATAGCAACGTACCTGACAGTTCTTGCACAGACTACAATCAATAGAGGTTACTATAGTAACGTACTTGACAGTTCTTGCACAGACTACAATCAATAGAGGTTACTATAGCAACCATAGTACCTGACAGTTCTTGCACAGACTACAATCTGTAGACGAAACATTACAGAATAATGTAGTGTTTTAATTATGGGAGTTCGAGTTATTGAATGTAGACGAAACATTACAGAGTATTTTTACGGGAGTTCGATTATTGAATGTAGACGAAACATTACAGAATAATGTAGGGAGTTCGAGTTATTGAATGTAGACGAAACATTACAGAATAATGTAGTGTTTTAATTACGGGAGTTCGAGTTATTGAATGTAGACGAAACATTACAGAATAATGTAGTGTTTTAATTACGTTCGAGTTATTGAATGTAACGAAACATTACAGAATAATGTAGTGTTTTAATTATGGGAGTTTCGAGTTATTGAATGTAGACGAAACATTACAGAATAATGTAGTGTTTTAATTACGGGAGTTCGAGTTATTGAATGTAGACGAAACATTACAGAATAATGTAGTGTTTTAATTATGGGAGTTCGAGTTATTGAATGTAGACGAAACATTACAGAATAATGTAGTGTTTTTTACGGGAGTTCGAGTTATTGAATGTAGACGAAACATTACAGAATAATGTAGTGTTTTAATTACGGGAGTTCGAGTTATTGAATGTAGACGAAACATTACAGAATAATGTAGTGTTTTAATTACGGGAGTTCGAGTTATTGAATGTTACAGAATAATGTAAATTACAGTTCGAGTTATTGAATGTAACGAAACATTACAGAATAATGTAGTTTTTTATTACGGGAGTTCGAGTTATTGAATGTAGACGAAACATTACAGAATAATGTAGTGTTTTAATTACGGGAGTTCGAGTTATTGAATGTAGACGAAACATTACAGAATAATGTAGTGTTTTAATTACGGGAGTTCGAGTTATTGAATGTAGACGAAACATTACAGAATAATGTAGTGTTTTAATTACGGGAGTTCGAGTTATTGAATGTAGACGAAACATTACAGAATAATGTAGTGTTTTAATTACGGGAGTTCGAGTTATTGAATGTAGACGAAACATATTACAGAATAATGTAGTGTTTTAATTATGGGAGTTCGAGTTATTGAATGTAGACGAAACATTACAGAATAATGTAGTGTTTTAATTATGGGAGTTCGAGTTATTGAATGTAGACGAAACATTACAGAATAATGTAGTGTTTTTAATTACGGGAGTTCGAGTTATTGAATGTAGACGAAACATTACAGAATAATGTAGTGTTTTAATTACGGGAGTTCGAGTTATTGAATGTAGACGAAACATTACAGAATAATGTAGTGTTTTTTAATTACGGGAGTTCGAGTTATTGAATGTAGACGAAAAACATTACAGAATAATGTAGTGTTTTATTACAGAATAAGAATAGTGTTTTTAATTACGGGAGTTCGAGTTATTGAATGTAGACGAAACATTACAGAATAATGTAGTGTTTTAATTACGGGAGTTCGAGTTATTGAATGTAGACGAAACATTACAGAATAATGTAGTGTTTTTAATTATGGGAGTTCGAGTTATTGAATGTAGACGAAACATTACAGAATAATGTAGTGTTTTAATTACGGGAGTTCGAGTTATTGAATGTAGACGAAACATTACAGAATAATGTAGTGTTTTAATTAGTGTATTGTGTTTACAGAGAATAATTACGGGAGTTCGAGTTATTGAATGTAGACGAAACATTACAGAATAATGTAGTGTTTTAATTACGGGAGTTCGAGTTATTGAATGTAGACGAAACATTACAGAATAATGTAGTGTTTTAATTACGGGAGTTCGAGTTATTGAATGTAGACGAAACATTACAGAATAATGTAGTGTTTTAATTACGGGAGTTCGAGTTATTGAATGTAGACGAAACATTACAGAATAATGTAGTGTTTTAATTACGGGAGTTCGAGTTATTGAATGTAGACGAAACATTACAGAATAATGTAGTGTTTTTTACGGGAGTTCGAGTTATTGAATGTAGACGAAACATTACAGAATAATGTAGTGTTTTAATTACGGGAGTTCGAGTTATTGAATGTAGACGAAACATTACAGAATAATGTAGTGTTTTAATTACGGGAGTTCGAGTTATTGAATGTAGACGAAACATTACAGAATAATGTAGTGTTTTAATTACGGGAGTTCGAGTTATTGTTTTAAAGTTCGAGTATTGAACGAACGAAACATTACAGAATAATGTAGTGTTTTAATTACGGGAGTTCGAGTTATTGAATGTAGACGAAACATTACAGAATAATGTAGTGTTTTAATTACGGGAGTTCGAGTTATTGAATGTAGACGAAACATTACAGAATAATGTAGTGTTTTAATTACGGGAGTTCGAGTTATTGAATGTAGACGAAACATTACAGAATAATGTAGTGTTTTAATTACGGGAGTTCGAGTTATTGAATGTAGACGAAACATTACAGAATAATGTAGTGTTTTAATTACGGGAGTTCGAGTTATTGAATGAATAGACGAAACATTACAGAATAATGTAGTGTTTTAATTACGGGAGTTCGAGTTATTGAATGTAGACGAAACATTACAGAATAATGTAGTGTTTTAATTATGGGAGTTCGAGTTATTGAATGTAGACGAAACATTACAGAATAATGTAGTGTTTTAATTTTCGAGTTATTGAATGTAGAAACATTACAGAATAATGTAGTGTTTTAATTACGGGAGTTCGAGTTATTGAATGTAGACGAAACATTACAGAATAATGTAGTGTTTTAATACGGGAGTTCGAGTTATTGAATGTAGACGAAACATTACAGAATAATGTAGTGTTTTAATTACGGGAGTTCGAGTTATTGAATGTAGACGAAACATTACAGAATAATGTAGTGTTTTACAGAATAGACGAAACATTACAGTAATGTAGTTTTAATTACGGGAGTTCGAGTTATTGAATGTAGACGAAACATTACAGAATAATGTAGTGTTTTAATTACGGGAGTTCGAATTACGGGAGTTCGAGTTATTGAATGTAGACGAAACATTACAGAATAATGTAGTGTTTTAATTACGGGAGTTCGAGTTATTGAATGTAGACGAAACATTACAGAATAATGTAGTGTTTTAATTATTAGTTCGAGTTATTGAATGTAGAGTTTACAGAATAATGTTGTTTTAATTACGGGAGTTCGAGTTATTGAATGTACAGAATAATGTAGTGAAACAGTTCGAGTTATTGAATGTAATTAAGAATGTAGTGTTTTAATTACGGGAGTTCGAGTTATTGAATGTAGACGAAACATTACAGAATAATGTAGTGTTTTAATTACGGGAGTTCGAGTTATTGAATGTAGACGAAACATTACAGAATAATGTAGTGTTTTAATTACGGGAGTTCGAGTTATTGAATGTAGACGAAACATTACAGAATAATGTAGTGTTTTAATTACGGGAGTTCGAGTTATTGAATGTAGACGAAACATTACAGAATAATGTAGTGTTTTAATTACGGGAGTTCGAGTTATTGAATGTAGACGAAACATTACAGAATAATGTAGTGTTTTAATTACGGGAGTTCGAGTTATTGAATGTAGACGAAACATTACAGAATAATGTAGTGTTTTAATTACGGGAGTTCGAGTTATTGAATGTAGACGAAACATTACAGAATAATGTAGTGTTTTAATTACGGGAGTTCGAGTTATTGAATGTAGACGAAACATTACAGAATAATGTAGTGTTTTAATTACGGGAGTTCGAGTTATTGAATGTAGACGAAACATTACAGAATAATGTAGTGTTTTTCGAATTAATGGGAGTTCGAGTTATTGAAGTTATTGAATAGACGAAACATTACAGAATAATGTAGTGTTTTAATTACGGGAGTTCGAGTTATTGAATGTAGACGAAACATTACAGAATAATGTAGTGTTTTAATTACGGGAGTTCGAGTTATTGAATGTAGACGAAACATTACAGAATAATGTAGTGTTTTTTAATTACGGGAGTTCGAGTTATTGAATGTAGACGAAACATTACAGAATAATGTAGTGTTTTAATTACGGGAGTTCGAGTTATTGAATGTAGACGAAACATTACAGAATATGTATTACAGAATAATGTAGTGTTTTAATTACGGGAGTTCGAGTTATTGAATGTAGACGAAACATTACAGAATAATGTAGTGTTTTAATTACGGGAGTTCGAGTTATTGAATGTAGACGAAACATTACAGAATAATGTAGTGTTTTAATTACGGGAGTTCGAGTTATTGAATGTAGACGAAACATTACAGAATAATGTAGTGTTTTAATTACGGGAGTTCGAGTTATTGAATGTAGACGAAACATTACAGAATAATGTTACAGAATAATGTAGTGTTTTTAATTACGGGAGTTCGAGTTATTGAATGTAGACGAAACATTACAGAATAATGTAGTGTTTTTAATTACGGGAGTTCGAGTTATTGAATGTAGACGAAACATTACAGAATAATGTAGTGTTTTAATTACGGAGTTCGGGAGTTCGAGTTATTGAATGTAGACGAAACATTACAGAATAATGTAGTGTTTTAATTACGGGAGTTCGAGTTATTGAATGTAGACGAAACATTACAGAATAATGTAGTGTTTTAATTACGGGAGTTCGAGTTATTGAATGTAGACGAAACATTACAGAATAATGTAGTGTTTTAATTAAGTTCGAGTTATTGGAAACATTACAGAATAATGTAGTTTTTAATTACGAGTTATTATTGAATGTAGACGAAACATTACAGAATAATGTAGTGTTTTAATTACGGGTTCGAGTTATTGAATGTAGACGAAACATTACAGAATAATGTAGTGTTTTAATTACGGGAGTTCGAGTTATTGAATGTAGACGAAACATTACAGAATAATGTAGTGTTTTAATTACGGGAGTTCGAGTTATTGAATGTAGACGAAACATTACAGAATAATGTAGTGTTTTAATTATGGGAGTTCGAGTTATTGAATGTAGACGAAACATTACAGAATAATGTAGTGTTTTAATTAGTTCGAGTTATTGAATGTAGACGAAACATTACAGAATAATGTAGTGTTTTAATTAGTTCGGGAGTTCGAGTTATTGAAATGTAGACGAAACATTACAGAATAATGTAGTGTTTTAATTACGGGAGTTCGAGTTATTGAATGTAGACGAAACATTACAGAATAATGTAGTGTTTTAATTACGGGAGTTCGAGTTATTGAATGTAGACGAAACATTACAGAATAATGTAGTGTTTTAATTACGGGAGTTCGAGTTATTGAATGTAGACGAAACATTACAGAATAATGTAGTGTTTTAATTACGGGAGTTCGAGTTATTGAATGTAGACGAAACATTACAGAATAATGTAGTGTTTTAATTACGGGAGTTCGAGAATAATGTAGTGTTTTAATTATGGGAGTTCGAGTTATTGAATGTAGACGAAACATTACAGAATAATGTAGTGTTTTAATTACGGGAGTTCGAGTTCGATTATTGAATGTAGACGAAACATTACAGAATAATGTAGTGTTTTAATTACGGGAGTTCGAGTTATTGAATGTAGACGAAACATTACAGAATAATGTAGTGTTTTAATTACGGGAGTTCGAGTTATTGAATGTAGACGAAACATTACAGAATAATGTAGTGTTTTAATTACGGGAGTTCGAGTCGAAACATTACAGAATAATGTAGTGTTTTAATTACGGAGTTCGAGTTATTGAATGTAGACGAAACATTACAGAATAATGTAGTGTTTTAATTACGGGAGTTCGAGTTATTGAATGTAGACGAAACATTACAGAATAATGTAGTGTTTTAATTACGTTTTATTGATTAGACGGAGTTTTTAATTACGAGTTCGAGTTATTGAATGTAGACGAAACATTACAGAATAATGTAGTGTTTTAATTACGGGAGTTCGAGTTATTGAATGTAGACGAAACATTACAGAATAATGTAGTTTTTAATTACGGGAGTTCGAGTTATTGAATGTAGACGAAACATTACAGAATAATGTAGTGTTTTAATTACGGGAGTTCGAGTTATTGAATGTAGACGAAACATTACAGAATAATGTAGTGTTTCGAGTTATTGAATTACAGGTAGTGTTTTAATTACGGGAGTTCGAGTTATTGAATGTAGACGAAACATTACAGAATAATGTAGTGTTTTAATTACGGGAGTTCGAGTTATTGAATGTAGACGAAACATTACAGAATAATGTAGTGTTTTAATTACGGGAGTTCGAGTTATTGAATGTAGACGAAACATTACAGAATAATGTAGTGTTTTAATTACGGGAGTTCGAGTTATTGAATGTAGACGAAACATTACAGAATAATGTAGTGTTTTTAATTACGGGAGTTCGAGTTATTGAATGTAGACGAAACATTACAGAATAATGTAGTGTTTTAATTACGGGAGTTCGAGTTATTGAATGTAGACGAAACATTACAGAATAATGTAGTGTTTTTGATTACGGGAGTTCGAGTTATTGAATGTAGACGAAACATTACAGAATAATGTAGTGTTTTAATTACGGGAGTTCGAGTTATTGAATGTAGACGAAACATTACAGAATAATGTAGTGTTTTAATTACGGGAGTTCGAGTTATTGAATGTAGACGAAACATTACAGAATAATGTAGTGTTTTAATTACGGGAGTTCGAGTTATTGAATGTAGACGAAACATTACAGAATAATGTAGTGTTTTAATTACGGGAGTTCGAGTTATTGAATGTAGACGAAACATTACAGAATAATGTAGTGTTTTAATTACGGGAGTTCGAGTTATTGAATGTAGACGAAACATTAAGAATAATGTAGTGTTTTAATTATGGGAGTTCGAGTTATTGAATGTAGACGAAACATTACAGAATAATGTAGTGTTTTAATTACGGGAGTTCGAGTTATTGAATGTAGACGAAACATTAAGAATAATGTAGTGTTTTAATTACGGGAGTTCGAGTTATTGAATGTAGACGAAACATTATAATGTAGTGTTTTAATTACGGGAGTTCGAGTTATTGAATGTAGACGAAACATTACAGAATAATGTAGTGTTTTAATTACGGGAGTTCGAGTTATTGAATGTAGACGAAACATTACAGAATAATGTAGTGTTTTAATTACGGGAGTTCGAGTTATTGAATGTAGACGAAACATTACAGAATAAGTGTTTTAATTACGGGAGTTCGAGTTATTGAATGTAGACGAAACATTACAGAATAATGTAGTGTTTTAATTACGGGAGTTCGAGTTATTGAATGTAGACGAAACAAACATTACAGAATAATGTAGTGTTTTAATTCGAGTTATTGAATGTAGACGACAGAATAATTACAGAATAATGTAGTTTTTAATTACGGGAGTTCGAGTTATTGAATGTAGACGAAACATTACAGAATAATGTAGTGTTTTAATTACGGGAGTTCGAGTTATTGAATGTAGACGAAACATTACAGAATAATGTAGTGTTTTAATTACGGGAGTTCGAGTTATTGAATGTAGACGAAACATTACAGAATAATGTAGTGTTTTAATTACGGGAGTTCGAGTTATTGAATGTAGACGAAACATTACAGAATAATGTAGTGTTTTAATTACGGGAGTTCGAGTTATTGAATGTAGACGAAACATTACAGAATAATGTAGTGTTTTAATTACGGGAGTTCGAGTTATTGAATGTAGACGAAACATTACAGAATAATGTAGTGTTTTAATTACGGGAGTTCGAGTTATTGAATGTAGACGAAACATTACAGAATAATGTAGTGTTTTAATTACGGGAGTTCGAGTTATTGAATGTAGACGAAACATTACAGAATAATGTAGTGTTTTTTAATTACGGGAGTTCGAGTTATTGAATGTAGACGAAACATTACAGAATAATGTAGTGTTTTAATTACGGGAGTTCGAGTTATTGAATGTAGACGAAACATTACAGATAATGTAGTGTTTTAATTACGGGAGTTCGAGTTATTGAATGTAGACGAAACATTACAGAATAATGTAGTGTTTTAATTACGGGAGTTCGAGTTATTGAATGTAGACGAAACATTACAGAATAATGTAGTGTTTTAATTACGGGAGTTCGAGTTATTGAATGTAGACGAAACATTACAGAATAATGTAGTGTTTTAATTACGGGAGTTCGAGTTATTGAATGTAGACGAAACATTACAGAATAATGTAGTGTTTTAATTACGGGAGTTCGAGTTATTGAATGTAGACGAAACATTACAGAATAATGTAGTGTTTTTAAGTTCGGTTATTGAATGTAGACGAAACATTCGAGTTATTGAATGTAGAATGTAGACGAAACATTACAGAATAATGTAGTGTTTTAATTAAGTTAGTTATTGAATGTAGACGGTGTTTTAATTACGGGAGTTTACAGAATAATGTAGTGTTTTATTACGAAGTTATTGAATGTAGACGAAACATTACAGAATAATGTAGTGTTTTAATTACGGGAGTTCGAGTTATTGAATGTAGACGAAACATTACGAAAGTGTTTTAATTACATTACAGAATAATGTAGTGTTTTAATTACGGGAGTTACGAGTTATTGAATGTAGACGAAAGACGAAACATACAGAATAATGTAGTGTTTTAATTACGGGAGTTCGAGTTATTGAATGTAGACGAAACATTACAGAATAATGTAGTGTTTTAATTACGGGAGTTCGAGTTATTGAATGTAGACGAAACATTACAGAATATTGAATTACGGGAGTTCGAGTTATTGAATGTAGACGAAACATTACAGAATAATGTAGTGTTTTAATTACGGGAGTTCGAGTTATTGAATGTAGACGAAACATTACAGAATAATGTAGTGTTTTAATTACGGGAGTTCGAGTTATTGAATGTAGACGAAACATTACAGAATAATGTAGTGTTTTTAATTACGGGAGTTCGAGTTATTGAATGTAGACGAAACATTACAGAATAATGTAGTGTTTTAATTACGGGAGTTCGAGTTATTGAATGTAGACGAAACATTACAGAATAATGTAGTGTTTTAATTACGGGAGTTCGAGTTATTGAATGTAGACGAAACATTACAGAATTACAGAAGTAGACGAAACATTACAGAATAGTGTTTTTTATTACGGGAGTTCGAGTTATTGAATGTAGACGAAACATTACAGAATAATGTAGTGTTTTAATTACGGGAGTTCGAGTTATTGAATGTAGACGAAACATTACAGAATAATGTAGTCGGGAGTTCGAGTTATTGAATGTAGACGAAACATTACAGAATAATGTAGTGTTTTAATTACGGGAGTTCGAGTTATTGAATGTAGACGAAACATTACAGAATAATGTAGTGTTTTAATTATGGGAGTTCGAGTTATTGAATGTAGACGAAACATTACAGAATAATGTAGTGTTTTAATTACGGGAGTTCGAGTTATTGAATGTAGACGAAACATTACAGAATAATGTAGTGTTTTAATTACGGGAGTTCATGTAGACGAAACATTACAGTAATGTAGTTTTTTAATTACGGGAGTTCGAGTTATTGAATGTAGAGGAGTTTTTAATTATGGGATAGTTATTGAATGTAAAACATTACAGAATAATGTAGTGTTTTTATTATTATGGGAGTTCGATTTTTATGAATTGTAGACGAAACATTACAGAATAATGTAGTTTTAATTACGGGAGTTCGAGTTATTGAATGTAGACGAAACATTACAGAATAATGTAGTGTTTTAATTACGGGAGTTATTGAATGTAGACGAAACATTACAGAATAATGTAGTGTTTTAATTACGGGAGTTCGAGTTATTGAATGTAGACGAAACATTGAATATATATAGAATGTAGAAAACATTACAGAAACGTAGGGTTTTAGATAGAGAGAGTTGAGAGAAAGAAACGAAAGAAAAAAAAATGCCGTGCTGGATTCGAACTCGCGCCCCCAAGTTTCAAATAAATTGAATGCCGGTATTTTTTTCAAAAAAGGCCCATACTCCCAGACATTATGCTGAGTCACCGTATGTTACGTATAGGATGAAGATTTCAGCCCCATCCGCACTATCCGGGCATTACACCAATCAGCTTAGTGATCAAAGAGGGAGGGAACAGTCGGATCCTAGTCCCACTAAATAACTGCCCCGCACCACTAGGCTATCGTGCACGCTTATTGATTTGGAGGACAAAATAACCTAGTGTATCTTGTGAATGGACTATCTATTGTTGTGCAAATTACTGTGGTCCCGTGGCTCGTGCCGTTAGTTCAGTGCGTTTGAACCTGATTACCCGGGTTCGATTCCTCGATTTGTCTTCTTTTTTCTTTTCTTTTTTCAACTTCTTTGCGTTGCTATGGGGTTTTTATTGTCAAGAGAAAGTTTTAAATTATTTTATTTCAAAATTAAAAGTTATAAAACGGAAAAACTGCAGATGTAACATTATAAGAATTGTCGTCGCGCATTTTTCAAATCACAAAACAAGAAATCTAGTGGGATATAACTTGCACCAATTTTTTTTTCTTTTTCTTTTTTCTTAATTTTTTTTTTCTTAATTTTTTTCTTTGTCTTTTTTTACAGAAAGATTCTAACTTTTTTAAAGTCCATTTTTGTATTTTAAAATTCATGTCTAACAATAATCGGCAAAAATGACTAAACCTTGAGGGTCTATAGCCCAGGCAAAATGCGTAAAAGGCGGCTGAGAATGATGATTTTGGGGGCGGACCGCTGGCCAATTATCTCCCGTGTTCATCTTCATTCTGAATTTCGACCAATCAGAGAGAACCTTTCACTTTTGGAAAACTGAGGAATTTAGAGAATGTTTTGCATGAGATCACAACATGGCGTCGTTACAGGTTACTGTGAGCTAGTGTCCCGTTAAGTATCTCGTTTTAACAGTTTACAGCGCCTTCACAGTTATACGAAGAACAGAAAGTGACTTTAGGATCTTCTGATCGAAAGGATATTTACGTCAATCAGCCAGCGGGATTCGCGGCAAGTCGCTGGGTTTCAAACGTCTTCTTTGCAGCACAAAGAGTTGGGACAACGAACGTTCTCTGCAGAGCTGATTGTGGTACGTTATCTTCTCAACACTGATCTATATAATGGAGGGCAAGAAAGAAGAATAAGATACTAGTAAGCCGTTGAATTAATATCAAGGATCGGTTTCCAATTAGTCCCCCCATTGATCTCGACCGTAGTTGACACATCACCCCGGGAAGGGGGGGGGGGGGGGGGGGGGGGGGGGGGGGTTGGAGGATCGGTGCCGATGGATATGGTTTTTGAGGTTTTGGTCTTAGATAGGGTATACATTTCACCCTAGATTGTCTTTGACAGGGTCTGTAATTCTAACAAGGATCGTAATTTTCATAGTTTTTAGAGTCTTAGATATGGTATTTATAAATTTAGATTTTTGGAAAAAAGCGCCTTACTATACAGGATTATTACTACTAACTACTACTAAGTTGTCAATAACTGTCTAAAACAGGGCATAGAATTGTCTTAGATAGGGTCAGAGTTTACGGACCCCAGCGGGACACCCCTATCAAAACCCAAACCAAGTACAACCACACACCGGGAACATCACAGACTAAATGAATTTGGTAGAGCTATAATATTATAATAATAATAATAACTGAATGATAATAATAATAATAACAACAATAACAACAACAATAATTATCATCATCATAATAATAATAATAATCATAATCATAATAATATAATAACAATAATAATAATAATAATATAATAATCATCATCATCATCATCCTAATAATGATAATAATAATAATAACAACAATAACAACAATAACAACAACAATACTCATCATCGTCATAATAATAATCATCATCATAATAATAAACATAATAACTTTATTCCTCAAAACAAATTACAAATAAGAGATAGAAAAATAGATAAAAATCCTTATTTACAAAATTTAAAATGATAGCTTGGATCATCATCATAATAATAATAATATATAATAATATAATAATAATAATCATCATAATAATCATAATAATAATAATAATAATAATAATAATAATAATAATAATAATAATAATAATAATAATACCTTTATCTATTTGAGAGACGAATAGGACCACTCCATCATCCACGGAATTCCTCTCCAACCAACATTTCATACAAAATTGTACTTTTGGGATAATTTTGCACGGCCTATAGTCCATCCAAAACCTATACTTTATGCCATTTTTGCCCATTTTGAATGGCCTATAGTCCATCAAAAACCTTTATTTTAGGCCATTTTTACGCATTTTGATTTCCTATAGTCCTTCAAAAACCTTTATTTTAGGCCACTTTTGCGCATTTTGAATGGCCTATAGTCCATCAAAAATCTTTACTTTAGGCCATTTTTGCGCATTTTGAATGGCCTATTGTCCATAAAAACCTTTTCTTTAGGCCATCTTTGCGCATTTTCCATGGCCTATAGTCCATCAAAAACATTTACTTTAGGCCATTTTTGCGCATTTTGAATGGCCTATTGTCCATAAAAACCTTTTCTTTAGGTCATCTTTGCGCATTTTCCATGGGCTATAGTCCATCAAAAACCTTTATTTCAGGCCATTTTTGTGCATTTTCAATGGGCTATAGTCCATCAAAAACCTTTACTTTAGGCCATTTTTGCGCATTTTGAATGGCCTATAGTCCATCAAAAATCTTTACTTGAGGCCATTTTTGCGCATTTTGAATGGCCTATTGTCCATAAAAACCTTTTCTTTAGGTCATCTTTGCGCATTTTCCATGGCCTATAGTCCATCAAAAACATTTACTTTAGGCCATTTTTGCGCATTTTGAATGGCCTATTGTCCATAAAAACCTTTTCTTTAGGTCATCTTTGCGCATTTTCCATGGGCTATAGTCCATCAAAAACCTTTATTTCAGGCCATTTTTGTGCATTTTCAATGGGCTATAGTCCATGAAAAACCTTTACTTTAGGCCATTTTTGCGCATTTTGAATGGCCTATAGTCCATCAAAACCTTTTCTTTAGGTCATCTTTGCGCATTTTGAATGGCCTATAGTCCATCAAAAACATTTATTTTAGGCCATTTTTGCGCATTTTGAATGGCCTATAGTCCATCAAAAACCTTTACTTTAGGCCTTTTTTGCGCATTTTGATTTCTTATAGTCCATCAAACCCTTTACTTTACGCCATTTTTGCGCATTTTGTATGGGCTATAGTCCATCAAAACATTTACTTTAGGCAATTTTTGCGCATTTTAAATGGCCTATAGTCCATCAAAAGCCTTTACTTTAGGCCATTTTTGCGCATTTTGAATGGCCTATAGTCCATCAAAAACCTTTATTTTAGGCCATTTTTGCGCATTTTGATTTCCTATAGTCCATCAAAAACCTTTATTTTAGGCCATTTTTGCGCATTTTGATTTCTTATAGTCCATCAAAACCATTACTTTACGCCATTTTTGCGCATTTTGTATGGGCTATAGTCCATCAAAAACCTTTATTTTAGGCCATTTTTGCGCATTTCGAATGGCCTATAGTCCATCAAAAACCTTTATTTTAGGCCATTTTTGCGCATTTTGTATGGGCTATAGTCCATCAAAAACCTTTACTTTAGGCCATTTTTGCGCAATTTGATTTTCTATAGTCCATCAAAAACCTTTATTTTAGGCCATTTTTGCGCATTTTGTATGGGCTATAGTCCATCAAAAACCTTTATTTTAGGCATTTTTGCGCATTTTGATTTTCTATAGTCCATCAAAAACCTTTATTTTAGGCCATTTTTGCGCATTTCGAATGGCCTATAGTCCATCAAAAACCTTTATTTTAGGCCATTTTTGCGCATTTTGTATGGGCTATAGTCCATCGAAAACCTTTACTTGAGCCCTTTTTTGCGCATTTTGATTTCTTATAGTGCATCAAAACCTTTACTTTACGCCATTTTTGCGCATTTTGTATGGGCTATAGTCCATCAAAACATTTACTTTAGGCAATTTTTGCGCATTTTGAATGGACTATAATAGTCCATCAAAAACCTTTAACTTAGGCCATTTTTGCGCATTTTGAATGGGCTATAGTCCATCAAAAAACTTTATTTTAGGCATTTTTGCGCATTTTGATTTTCTATAGTCCATCAAAAAGCTTTATTTTAGGCCATTTTTGCGCATTTCGAATGGCCTATAGTCCATCAAAAACCATTACTTTAGGCCATTTTTGCGCATTTTGATTTCCTATAGTCCATCAAAAACCTTTATTTTAGGCCATTTTTGCGCATTTTGAATGGCTTATAGTCCAACAAAAACCTTTACTTTAGGCCATTTTTGCGCATTTTGAATGGCCTATAGTCCATAAAAACCTTTTCTTTAGGTCATCTTTGCGCGTTTTCCATGGCCTATACTCCATCAAAAACCTTTACTTTACGCCATTTTTGCGCATTTGGTATGGGCTATAGTCCATCAAAACATTTACTTTAGGCAATTTTTGCGCATTTTGAATGGACTATAGTCTATCAAAAACCTTTACTTTAGGCCATGTTTGCGCATTTTGATTTCCTATAGTCCATCAAAAACCTTTATTTTAGGCCATTTTTGCGCATTTTGATTTCCTATAGTCCATCAAAAACCTTTACTTTAGGCCATTTTTGCGCATTTTGTATGGGCTATAGTCCATCAAAAACCTTTATTTTAGGTCATTTTTGCGCATTTTGAATGGCCTATAGTCCATCAAAAACCTTTAGTTTAGGCCATTTTTGCGCATTTTGAATGGACTATAGTCCATCAAAAACCTTTAGTTTAGGCCATGTTTGCGCATTTTGATTTCCTATAGTCCATCATCAAAAACCTTTATTTTAGGCCATTTTTGCGCATTTTGATTTCCTATAGTCCATCAAAAACCTTTACTTTAGGCCATTTTTGCGCATTTTATATGGGCTATAGTCCATCAAAAACCTGTATTTTAGGCCATTTTTGCGCATTTTGTATGGGCTATAGTCCATCAAAAACTTTTACCTTAGGCCATTTTTGCGCATTTTGAATGGGCTATAGTCCATCAAAAACCTTTATTTTAGGCCATTTTTGCGCATTTTGAATGGCCTATAGTCCATCAAAAACCATTAGTTTAAGCCATTTTTGCGCATTTTGATTTCCTATAGTCCATCAAAAACCTTTATTTTAGGCCATTTTTGCGCATTTTGAATGGCTTTATAGTCCATCAAAAACCTTTACTTGAGGCAATTTTTGCGCATTTTGAATGGCCTATAGTCCATCAAAAGCCTTTACCTTAGGCCATTTTTGCGCATTTTGAATGGCCTATAGTCCATAAAAACCTTTTCTTTAGGTCATCTTTGCGCGTTTTCCATGGCCTATAGTCCATCAAAACCTTTTCTTTAGGTCATTTTTGCGCATTTTCCATGGCCTATAGTCCATCAAAAACCTTTATTTTAGGCCATTTTTGCGCATTTTGTCCATAAAAAACTTTTCTTTAGGTCATGTCTGCGCATTTTGATTTCCAATAGTCCATCAAAAACCTTTACTTTACGCCATTTTTGCGCATTTTGAATGGACTATAGTCCATCAAAAACCTTTACTTTAGGCCATGTTTGCGCATTTTGATTTCCTATAGTCCATCAAAAACCTTTATTTTAGGCCATTTTTGTGCATTTTGATTTCCTATAGTCCATCAAAAACCTTTACTTTAAGCCATTTTTGCGCATTTTGTATGGGCTATAGTCCATCAAAAACCTTTATTTTAGGCCATTTTTGCGCATTTTTTATGGGCTATAGTCCATCAAAAACTTTTACCTTAGGCCATTTTTGCGCATTTTCAATGGGGCTATAGTCCATCAAAAACCTTTATTTTAGGCCATTTTTGCGCATTTTGAATGGCTTTATAGTCCATCAAAAACCTTTACTTGAGGCAATTTTTGCGCATTTTGAATGGCCTATAGTCCATCAAAAGCCTTTACCTTAGGCCATTTTTGCGCATTTTGAATGGCCTATAGTCCATAAAAACCTTTTCTTTAGGTCATCTTTGCGCGTTTTTCCATGGCCTATAGTCCATCAAAACCTTTTCTTTAGGTCATTTTTGCGCATTTTCCATGGCCTATAGTCCATCAAAAACCTTTATTTTAGGCCATTTTTTGCGCATTTTGTCCATAAAAAACTTTTCTTTAGGTCATGTCTGCGCATTTTCATTTCCAATAGTCCATCAAAAACCTTTACTTTACGCCATTTTTGCGCATTTTGAATGGCCTATAGTCCATCAAAAACCTTTACTTTAGGCCATGTTTGCGCATTTTGATTTCCTATAGTCCATCAAAAACCTTTATTTTAGGCCATTTTTGTGCATTTTGATTTCCTATAGTCCATCAAAAACCTTTACTTTAAGCCATTTTTGCGCATTTTGTATGGGCTATAGTCCATCAAAAACCTTTATTTTAGGCCATTTTTGCGCATTTTTTATGGGCTATAGTCCATCAAAAACTTTTACCTTAGGCCATTTTTGCGCATTTTGAATGGGCTATAGTCCATCAAAAACCTTTATTTTAGGCCATTTTTGCGCATTTTGAATGGCCTATAATCCATCAAAAGCCTTTATTTTAGGCCATGTTTGCGCATTTTGAATGGCCTATAGTCCATCTAAACCTTTATTTTAGGCCATTTTTGTGCATTTTGATTTCCTATAGTCCATCAAAAACCTTTACTTTAGGCCATTTTTGCGCATTTTGTATGGGCTATAGTCCATCAAAAACCTTTATTTTAGGCCATTTTTGCGCATTTTGTATGGGCTATAGTCCATCAAAAACTTTTAACTTAGGCCATTTTTGCGCATTTTGAATGGGCTATAGTCCATCAAAAACCTTTACTTTAGGTCATGTTTGCGCATTTTGATTTCCTATAGTCCATCAAAAACCTATATTTTAGGCCATTTTTGCGCATTTTGAATGGCTTATAGTCCAACAAAAACCTTTACTTTAGGCCATTTTTGCGCATTTTGAATGGCCTATAGTCCATAAAAACCTTTTCTTTAGGTCATCTTTGCGCGTTTTCCATGGCCTATACTCCATCAAAAACCTTTACTTTACGCCATTTTTGCGCATTTGGTATGGGCTATAGTCCATCAAAACATTTACTTTAGGCAATTTTTGCGCATTTTGAATGGACTATAGTCTATCAAAAACCTTTACTTTAGGCCATGTTTGCGCATTTTGATTTCCTATAGTCCATCAAAAACCTTTATTTTAGGCCATTTTTGCGCATTTTGATTTCCTATAGTCCATCAAAAACCTTTACTTTAGGCCATTTTTGCGCATTTTGTATGGGCTATAGTCCATCAAAAACCTTTATTTTAGGTCATTTTTGCGCATTTTGAATGGCCTATAGTCCATCAAAAACCTTTAGTTTAGGCCATTTTTGCGCATTTTGAATGGACTATAGTCCATCAAAAACCTTTAGTTTAGGCCATGTTTGCGCATTTTGATTTCCTATAGTCCATCAAAAACCTTTATTTTAGGCCATTTTTGCGCATTTTGATTTCCTATAGTCCATCAAAAACCTTTACTTTAGGCCATTTTTGCGCATTTTATATGGGCTATAGTCCATCAAAAACCTGTATTTTAGGCCATTTTTGCGCATTTTGTATGGGCTATAGTCCATCAAAAACTTTTACCTTAGGCCATTTTTGCGCATTTTGAATGGGCTATAGTCCATCAAAAACCTTTATTTTAGGCCATTTTTGCGCATTTTGAATGGCCTATAGTCCATCAAAAACCATTAGTTTAAGCCATTTTTGCGCATTTTGAATTCCTATAGTCCATCAAAAACCTTTATTTTAGGCCATTTTTGCGCATTTTGAATGGCTTTATAGTCCATCAAAAACCTTTACTTGAGGCAATTTTTGCGCATTTTGAATGGCCTATAGTCCATCAAAAGCCTTTACCTTAGGCCATTTTTGCGCATTTTGAATGGCCTATAGTCCATAAAAACCTTTTCTTTAGGTCATCTTTGCGCGTTTTCCATGGCCTATAGTCCATCAAAACCTTTTCTTTAGGTCATTTTTGCGCATTTTCCATGGCCTATAGTCCATCAAAAACCTTTATTTTAGGCCATTTTTGCGCATTTTGTCCATAAAAAACTTTTCTTTAGGTCATGTCTGCGCATTTTGATTTCCAATAGTCCATCAAAAACCTTTACTTTACGCCATTTTTGCGCATTTTGAATGGACTATAGTCCATCAAAAACCTTTACTTTAGGCCATGTTTGCGCATTTTGATTTCCTATAGTCCATCAAAAACCTTTATTTTAGGCCATTTTTGTGCATTTTTTGATTTCCTATAGTCCATCAAAAACCTTTACTTTAAGCCATTTTTGCGCATTTTGTATGGGCTATAGTCCATCAAAAACCTTTATTTTAGGCCATTTTTGCGCATTTTTTATGGGCTATAGTCCATCAAAAACTTTTACCTTAGGCCATTTTTGCGCATTTTGAATGGGCTATAGTCCATCAAAAACCTTTATTTTAGGCCATTTTTGCGCATTTTGAATGGCCTATAATCCATCAAAAGCCTTTATTTTAGGCCATGTTTGCGCATTTTGAATGGCCTATAGTCCATCTAAACCTTTATTTTAGGCCATTTTTGTGCATTTTGATTTCCTATAGTCCATCAAAAACCTTTACTTTAGGCCATTTTTGCGCATTTTGTATGGGCTATAGTCCATCAAAAACCTTTATTTTAGGCCATTTTTGCGCATTTTGTATGGGCTATAGTCCATCAAAAACTTTTATCTTAGGCCATTTTTGCGCATTTTGAATGGGCTATAGTCCATCAAAAACCTTTACTTTAGGCCATGTTTGCGCATTTTGATTTCCTATAGTCCATCAAAAACCTTTATTTTAGGCCATTTTTGCGCATTTTGAATGGCTTATAGTCCAACAAAACCTTTACTTTAGGCCATTTTTGCGCATTTTGAATGGCCTATAGTCCATAAAAACCTTTCTTTTTAGGTCATCTTTGCGCGTTTTCCATGGCCTATACTCCATCAAAAACCTTTACTTTACGCCATTTTTGCGCATTTGGTATGGGCTATAGTCCATCAAAACATTTACTTTAGGCAATTTTTGCGCATTTTGAATGGACTATAGTCTATCAAAAACCTTTACTTTAGGCCATGTTTGCGCATTTTGATTTCCTATAGTCCATCAAAAACCTTTATTTTAGGCCATTTTTGCGCATTTTGATTGGCCTATAGTCCATCAAAAACCTTTATTTTAGGCCATTTTTGCGCATTTTGTATGGGCTATAGTCCATCGAAAACCTTTACTTGAGCCCTTTTTTGCGCATTTTGATTTCTTATAGTGCATCAAAACCTTTACTTTACGCCATTTTTGCGCATTTTGTATGGGCTATAGTCCATCAAAAACATTTACTTTAGGCAATTTTTGCGCATTTTGAATGGACTATAATAGTCCATCAAAAACCTTTAACTTAGGCCATTTTTGCGCATTTTGAATGGGCTATAGTCCATCAAAAAACTTTATTTTAGGCATTTTTGCGCATTTTGATTTTCTATAGTCCATCAAAAAGCTTTATTTTAGGCCATTTTTGCGCATTTTGAATGGCCTATAGTCCATCAAAAACCTTTACTTTAGGCCATTTTTGCGCATTTTGATTTCCTATAGTCCATCAAAAACCTTTATTTTAGGCCATTTTTGCGCATTTTGAATGGCTTATAGTCCATCAAAAACCTTTACTTTAGGCCATTTTTGCGCATTTTGAATGGCCTATAGTCCATAAAAACCTTTTCTTTAGGTCATCTTTGCGCGTTTTCCATGGCCTATACTCCATCAAAAACCTTTACTTTACGCCATTTTTGCGCATTTGGTATGGGCTATAGTCCATCAAAACATTTACTTTAGGCAATTTTTGCGCATTTTGAATGGACTATAGTCCATCAAAAACCTTTACTTTAGGCCATGTTTGCGCATTTTGATTTCCTATAGTCCATCAAAAACCTTTATTTTAGGCCATTTTTGCGCATTTTGATTTCCTATAGTCCATCAAAAACCTTTACTTTAGGCCATTTTTGCGCATTTTGTATGGGCTATAGTCCATCAAAAACCTTTATTTTAGGTCATTTTTGCGCATTTTGAATGGCCTATAGTCCATCAAAAACCTTTAGTTTAGGCCATTTTTGCGCATTTTGAATGGACTATAGTCCATCAAAAACCTTTAGTTTAGGCCATGTTTGCGCATTTTGATTTCCTATAGTCCATCAAAAACCTTTATTTTAGGCCATTTTTGCGCATTTTGATTTCCTATAGTCCATCAAAAACCTTTACTTTAGGCCATTTTTGCGCATTTTATATGGGCTATAGTCCATCAAAAACCTGTATTTTAGGCCATTTTTGCGCATTTTGTATGGGCTATAGTCCATCAAAAACTTTTACCTTAGGCCATTTTTGCGCATTTTGAATGGGCTATAGTCCATCAAAAACCTTTATTTTAGGCCATTTTTGCGCATTTTGAATGGCCTATAGTCCATCAAAAAAACCATTAGTTTAAGCCATTTTTGCGCATTTTGATTTCCTATAGTCCATCAAAAACCTTTATTTTAGGCCATTTTTGCGCATTTTGAATGGCTTTATAGTCCATCAAAAACCTTTACTTGAGGCAATTTTTGCGCATTTTGAATGGCCTATAGTCCATCAAAAGCCTTTACCTTAGGCCATTTTTGCGCATTTTGAATGGCCTATAGTCCATAAAAACCTTTTCTTTAGGTCATCTTTGCGCGTTTTCCATGGCCTATAGTCCATCAAAACCTTTTCTTTAGGTCATTTTTGCGCATTTTCCATGGCCTATAGTCCATCAAAAACCTTTATTTTAGGCCATTTTTGCGCATTTTGTCCATAAAAAACTTTTCTTTAGGTCATGTCTGCGCATTTTGATTTCCAATAGTCCATCAAAAACCTTTACTTTACGCCATTTTTGCGCATTTTGAATGGACTATAGTCCATCAAAAACCTTTACTTTAGGCCATGTTTGCGCATTTTGATTTCCTATAGTCCATCAAAAACCTTTATTTTAGGCCATTTTTGTGCATTTTGATTTCCTATAGTCCATCAAAAACCTTTACTTTAAGCCATTTTTGCGCATTTTGTATGGGCTATAGTCCATCAAAAACCTTTATTTTAGGCCATTTTTGCGCATTTTTTATGGGCTATAGTCCATCAAAAACTTTTACCTTAGGCCATTTTTGCGCATTTTCAATGGGCTATAGACCATCAAAAACCTTTATTTTAGGCCATTTTTGCGCATTTTGAATGGCTTTATAGTCCATCAAAAACCTTTACTTGAGGCAATTTTTGCGCATTTTGAATGGCCTATAGTCCATCAAAAGCCTTTACCTTAGGCCATTTTTGCGCATTTTGAATGGCCTATAGTCCATAAAAACCTTTTCTTTAGGTCATCTTTGCGCGTTTTCCATGGCCTATAGTCCATCAAAACCTTTTCTTTAGGTCATTTTTGCGCATTTTCCATGGCCTATAGTCCATCAAAAACCTTTATTTTAGGCCATTTTTGCGCATTTTGTCCATAAAAAACTTTTCTTTAGGTCATGTCTGCGCATTTTGATTTCCAATAGTCCATCAAAAACCTTTACTTTACGCCATTTTTGCGCATTTTGAATGGACTATAGTCCATCAAAAACCTTTACTTTAGGCCATGTTTGCGCATTTTGATTTCCTATAGTCCATCAAAAACCTTTATTTTAGGCCATTTTTGTGCATTTTGATTTCCTATAGTCCATCAAAAACCTTTACTTTAAGCCATTTTTGCGCATTTTGTATGGGCTATAGTCCATCAAAAACCTTTATTTTAGGCCATTTTTGCGCATTTTTTATGGGCTATAGTCCATCAAAAACTTTTACCTTAGGCCATTTTTGCGCATTTTGAATGGGCTATAGTCCATCAAAAACCTTTATTTTAGGCCATTTTTGCGCATTTTGAATGGCCTATAATCCATCAAAAGCCTTTATTTTAGGCCATGTTTGCGCATTTTGAATGGCCTATAGTCCATCTAAACCTTTATTTTAGGCCATTTTTGTGCATTTTGATTTCCTATAGTCCATCAAAAACCTTTACTTTAGGCCATTTTTGCGCATTTTGTATGGGCTATAGTCCATCAAAAAAACCTTTATTTTAGGCCATTTTTGCGCATTTTTGTATGGGCTATAGTCCATCAAAAACTTTTAACTTAGGCCATTTTTGCGCATTTTGAATGGGCTATAGTCCATCAAAAACCTTTACTTTAGGTCATGTTTGCGCATTTTGATTTCCTATAGTCCATCAAAAACCTTTATTTTAGGCCATTTTTGCGCATTTTGAATGGCTTATAGTCCAACAAAAACCTTTACTTTAGGCCATTTTTGCGCATTTTGAATGGCCTATAGTCCATAAAAACCTTTTCTTTAGGTCATCTTTGCGCGTTTTCCATGGCCTATACTCCATCAAAAACCTTTACTTTTTACGCCATTTTTGCGCATTTTTGGTATGGGCTATAGTCCATCAAAACATTTACTTTAGGCAATTTTTGCGCATTTTGAATGGACTATAGTCTATCAAAAACCTTTACTTTAGGCCATGTTTGCGCATTTTGATTTCCTATAGTCCATCAAAAACCTTTATTTTAGGCCATTTTTGCGCATTTTGATTTCCTATAGTCCATCAAAAACCTTTACTTTAGGCCATTTTTGCGCATTTTGTATGGGCTATAGTCCATCAAAAACCTTTATTTTAGGTCATTTTTGCGCATTTTGAATGGCCTATAGTCCATCAAAAACCTTTAGTTTAGGCCATTTTTGCGCATTTTGAATGGACTATAGTCCATCAAAAACCTTTAGTTTAGGCCATGTTTGCGCATTTTGATTTCCTATAGTCCATCAAAAACCTTTATTTTAGGCCATTTTTGCGCATTTTGATTTCCTATAGTCCATCAAAAACCTTTACTTTAGGCCATTTTTGCGCATTTTATATGGGCTATAGTCCATCAAAAACCTGTATTTTAGGCCATTTTTGCGCATTTTGTATGGGCTATAGTCCATCAAAAACTTTTACCTTAGGCCATTTTTGCGCATTTTGAATGGGCTATAGTCCATCAAAAACCTTTATTTTAGGCCATTTTTGCGCATTTTGAATGGGCCTATAGTCCATCAAAAACCATTAGTTTAAGCCATTTTTGCGCATTTTGAATTCCTATAGTCCATCAAAAACCTTTATTTTAGGCCATTTTTGCGCATTTTGAATGGCTTTATAGTCCATCAAAAACCTTTACTTGAGGCAATTTTTGCGCATTTTGAATGGCCTATAGTCCATCAAAAGCCTTTACCTTAGGCCATTTTTGCGCATTTTGAATGGCCTATAGTCCATAAAAACCTTTTCTTTAGGTCATCTTTGCGCGTTTTCCATGGCCTATAGTCCATCAAAACCTTTTCTTTAGGTCATTTTTGCGCATTTTCCATGGCCTATAGTCCATCAAAAACCTTTATTTTAGGCCATTTTTGCGCATTTTGTCCATAAAAAACTTTTCTTTAGGTCATGTCTGCGCATTTTGATTTCCAATAGTCCATCAAAAACCTTTACTTTACGCCATTTTTGCGCATTTTGAATGGACTATAGTCCATCAAAAACCTTTACTTTAGGCCATGTTTGCGCATTTTGATTTCCTATAGTCCATCAAAAACCTTTATTTTAGGCCATTTTTGTGCATTTTGATTTCCTATAGTCCATCAAAAACCTTTACTTTAAGCCATTTTTGCGCATTTTGTATGGGCTATAGTCCATCAAAAACCTTTATTTTAGGCCATTTTTGCGCATTTTTTTTATGGGCTATAGTCCATCAAAAACTTTTACCTTAGGCCATTTTTGCGCATTTTGAATGGGCTATAGTCCATCAAAAACCTTTATTTTAGGCCATTTTTGCGCATTTTGAATGGCCTATAATCCATCAAAAGCCTTTATTTTAGGCCATGTTTGCGCATTTTGAATGGCCTATAGTCCATCTAAACCTTTATTTTAGGCCATTTTTGCGCATTTTGATTTCCTATAGTCCATCAAAAACCTTTACTTTAGGCCATTTTTGCGCATTTTGTATGGGCTATAGTCCATCAAAAACCTTTATTTTAGGCCATTTTTGCGCATTTTGTATGGGCTATAGTCCATCAAAAACTTTTATTTTAGGCCATTTTTGCGCATTTTGAATGGGCTATAGTCCATCAAAAACCTTTACTTTAGGCCATGTTTGCGCATTTTGATTTCCTATAGTCCATCAAAAACCTTTATTTTAGGCCATTTTTGCGCATTTTGAATGGCTTATAGTCCAACAAAAACCTTTACTTTAGGCCATTTTTGCGCATTTTGAATGGCCTATAGTCCATAAAAACCTTTTCTTTAGGTCATCTTTGCGCGTTTTCCATGGCCTATACTCCATCAAAAACCTTTACTTTACGCCATTTTTGCGCATTTGGTATGGGCTATAGTCCATCAAAAACATTTACTTTAGGCCATTTTTGCGCATTTTGAAATGGACTATAGTCTATCAAAAACCTTTACTTTAGGCCATGTTTGCGCATTTTGATTTCCTATAGTCCATCAAAAACCTTTATTTTAGGCCATTTTTGCGCATTTTGATTTCCTATAGTCCATCAAAAACCTTTACTTTAGGCCATTTTTGCGCATTTTGTATGGGCTATAGTCCATCAAAAACCTTTATTTTAGGCCATTTTTGCGCATTTTGTATGGGCTATAGTCCATCAAAAACTTTTACCTTAGCATTTTTGCGCATTTTGAATGGGCTATAGTCCATCAAAAAACCTTTACTTTAGGCCATTTTTGCGCATTTTGAATTTCCTATAGTCCATCAAAAACCTTTAACTTAGGCCATTTTTGCGCATTTTGAATGGGCTATAGTCCATCAAAAAACTTTATTTTAGGCATTTTTGCGCATTTTGATTTTCTATAGTCCATCAAAAAGCTTTATTTTAGGCCATTTTTGCGCATTTCGAATGGCCTATAGTCCATCAAAAACCATTACTTTAGGCCATTTTTGCGCATTTTGATTTCCTATAGTCCATCAAAAACCTTTATTTTAGGCCATTTTTGCGCATTTTGAATGGCTTATAGTCCAACAAAAACCTTTACTTTAGGCCATTTTTGCGCATTTTGAATGGCCTATAGTCCATAAAAACCTTTTCTTTAGGTCATCTTTGCGCGTTTTCCATGGCCTATACTCCATCAAAAACCTTTACTTTACGCCATTTTTGCGCATTTGGTATGGCTATAGTCCATCAAAACATTTACTTTAGGCAATTTTTGCGCATTTTGAATGGACTATAGTCTATCAAAAACCTTTACTTTAGGCCATGTTTGCGCATTTTGATTTCCTATAGTCCATCAAAAACCTTTATTTTAGGCCATTTTTGCGCATTTTGATTTCCTATAGTCCATCAAAAACCTTTACTTTAGGCCATTTTTGCGCATTTTGTATGGGCTATAGTCCATCAAAAACCTTTATTTTAGGTCATTTTTGCGCATTTTGAATGGCCTATAGTCCATCAAAAACCTTTAGTTTAGGCCATTTTTGCGCATTTTGAATGGACTATAGTCCATCAAAAACCTTTAGTTTAGGCCATGTTTGCGCATTTTGATTTCCTATAGTCCATCAAAAACCTTTATTTTAGGCCATTTTTGCGCATTTTGATTTCCTATAGTCCATCAAAAACCTTTACTTTAGGCCATTTTTGCGCATTTTATATGGGCTATAGTCCATCAAAAACCTGTATTTTAGGCCATTTTTGCGCATTTTTGTATGGGCTATAGTCCATCAAAAACTTTTACCTTAGGCCATTTTTGCGCATTTTCAATGGGCTATAGACAATCAAAAACCTTTATTTTAGGCCATTTTTGCGCATTTTGAATGGCCTGATAGTCCATCAAAAACCATTAGTTTAAGCCATTTTTGCGCATTTTGAATTCCTATAGTCAATCAAAAACCTTTATTTTAGGCCATTTTTGCGCATTTTGAATGGCTTGATAGTCCATCAAAAACCTTTACTTGAGGCAATTTTTGCGCATTTTGAATGGCCTATAGTCCATCAAAAGCCTTTACCTTAGGCCATTTTTGCGCATTTTGAATGGCCTATAGTCCATAAAAACCTTTTCTTTAGGTCATCTTTGCGCGTTTTCCATGGCCTATAGTCCATCAAAACCTTTTCTTTAGGTCATTTTTGCGCATTTTCCATGGCCTATAGTCCATCAAAAACCTTTATTTTAGGCCATTTTTGCGCATTTTGTCCATAAAAAAACTTTTCTTTAGGTCATGTCTGCGCATTTTGATTTCCAATAGTCCATCAAAAACCTTTACTTTACGCCATTTTTGCGCATTTTGAATGGACTGTAGTCCATCAAAAACCTTTACTTTAGGCCATGTTTGCGCATTTTGATTTCCTATAGTCCATCAAAAACCTTTATTTTAGGCCATTTTTGTGCATTTTGATTTCCTATAGTCCATCAAAAACCTTTACTTTAAGCCATTTTTGCGCATTTTGTATGGGCTATAGTCCATCAAAAACCTTTATTTTAGGCCATTTTTGCGCATTTTTTATGGGCTATAGTCCATCAAAAACTTTTACCTTAGGCCATTTTTGCGCATTTTGAATGGGCTATAGTCCATCAAAAACCTTTATTTTAGGCCATTTTTGCGCATTTTGAATGGCCTATAATCCATCAAAAGCCTTTATTTTAGGCCATGTTTGCGCATTTTGAATGGCCTATAGTCCATCTAAACCTTTATTTTAGGCCATTTTTGTGCATTTTGATTTCCTATAGTCCATCAAAAACCTTTACTTTAGGCCATTTTTGCGCATTTTGTATGGGCTATAGTCCATCAAAAACCTTTATTTTAGGCCATTTTTGCGCATTTTGTATGGGCTATAGTCCATCAAAAACTTTTAACTTAGGCCATTTTTGCGCATTTTGAATGGGCTATAGTCCATCAAAAACCTTTACTTTAGGCCATGTTTGCGCATTTTGATTTCCTATAGTCCATCAAAAACCTTTATTTTAGGCCATTTTTGCGCATTTTGAATGGCTTATAGTCCAACAAAAACCTTTACTTTAGGCCATTTTTGCGCATTTTGAATGGCCTATAGTCCATAAAAACCTTTTCTTTAGGTCATCTTTGCGCGTTTTCCATGGCCTATACTCCATCAAAAACCTTTACTTTACGCCATTTTTGCGCATTTGGTATGGGCTATAGTCCATCAAAACATTTACTTTAGGCAATTTTTGCGCATTTTGAATGGACTATAGTCTATCAAAAACCTTTACTTTAGGCCATGTTTGCGCATTTTGATTTCCTATAGTCCATCAAAAACCTTTATTTTAGGCCATTTTTGCGCATTTTGATTTCCTATAGTCCATCAAAAACCTTTACTTTAGGCCATTTTTGCGCATTTTGTATGGGCTATAGTCCATCAAAAACCTTTATTTTAGGTCATTTTTGCGCATTTTGAATGGCCTATAGTCCATCAAAAACCTTTAGTTTAGGCCATTTTTGCGCATTTTGAATGGACTATAGTCCATCAAAAACCTTTAGTTTAGGCCATGTTTGCGCATTTTGATTTCCTATAGTCCATCAAAAACCTTTATTTTAGGCCATTTTTGCGCATTTTGATTTCCTATAGTCCATCAAAAACCTTTACTTTAGGCCATTTTTGCGCATTTTATATGGGCTATAGTCCATCAAAAACCTTTATTTTAGGCCATTTTTGCGCATTTTGTATGGGCTATAGTCCATCAAAAACTTTTACCTTAGGCCATTTTTGCGCATTTTGAATGGGCTATAGTCCATCAAAAACCTTTATTTTAGGCCATTTTTGCGCATTTTGAATGGCCTATAGTCCATCAAAAACCTTTAGTTTAAGCCATTTTTGCGCATTTTGAATTCCTATAGTCCATCAAAAACCTTTATTTTAGGCCATTTTTGCGCATTTTGAATGGCTTTATAGTCCATCAAAAACCTTTACTTGAGGCAATTTTTGCGCATTTTGAATGGCCTATAGTCCATCAAAAGCCTTTACCTTAGGCCATTTTTGCGCATTTTGAATGGCCTATAGTCCATAAAAACCTTTTCTTTAGGTCATCTTTGCGCGTTTTCCATGGCCTATAGTCCATCAAAACCTTTTCTTTAGGTCATTTTTGCGCATTTTCCATGGCCTATAGTCCATCAAAAACCTTTATTTTAGGCCATTTTTGCGCATTTTGTCCATAAAAAACTTTTCTTTAGGTCATGTCTGCGCATTTTGATTTCCAATAGTCCATCAAAAACCTTTACTTTACGCCATTTTTGCGCATTTTGAATGGACTATAGTCCATCAAAAACCTTTACTTTAGGCCATGTTTGCGCATTTTGATTTCCTATAGTCCATCAAAAACCTTTATTTTAGGCCATTTTTGCGCATTTTGATGGGCCTATAGTCCATCAAAAACCTTTACTTTAGGCCATTTTTGCGCATTTTGTATGGGCTATAGTCCATCAAAAACCTTTATTTTAGGCCATTTTTGCGCATTTTGAATGGCTTTATAGTCCATCAAAAACCTTTACTTGAGGCAATTTTTGCGCATTTTGAATGGCCTATAGTCCATCAAAAAACCTTTACCTTAGGCCATTTTTGCGCATTTTGAATGGCCTATAGTCCATAAAAACCTTTTCTTTAGGTCATCTTTGCGCGTTTTCCATGGCCTATAGTCCATCAAAACCTTTTCTTTAGGTCATTTTTGCGCATTTTCCATGGCCTATAGTCCATCAAAAACCTTTATTTTAGGCCATTTTTGCGCATTTTGTCCATAAAAAACTTTTCTTTAGGTCATGTCTGCGCATTTTGATTTCCATAGTCCATCAAAAACCTTTACTTTACGCCATTTTTGCGCATTTTGAATGGACTATAGTCCATCAAAAACCTTTACTTTAGGCCATTTTTGCGCATTTTGATTTCCTATAGTCCATCAAAAACCTTTATTTTAGGCCATTTTTGCGCATTTTGATTTCCTATAGTCCATCAAAAACCTTTACTTTAGCATTTTTTGCGCATTTTGTATGGGCTATAGTCCATCAAAAAACCTTTATTTTAGGCCATTTTTGCGCATTTTGAATGGCTTTATAGTCCATCAAAAACCTTTACTTGAGGCAATTTTTGCGCATTTTGAATGGCCTATAGTCCATCAAAAGCCTTTACCTTAGGCCATTTTTGCGCATTTTGAATGGCCTATAGTCCATAAAAACTTTTCTTTAGGTCATCTTTGCGCGTTTTTCCATGGCCTATAGTCCATCAAAACCTTTTCTTTAGGTCATTTTTGCGCATTTTCCATGGCCTATAGTCCATCAAAAACCTTTATTTTAGGCCATTTTTGCGCATTTTGTCCATAAAAAACTTTTCTTTAGGTCATGTCTGCGCATTTTGATTTCCAATAGTCCATCAAAAACCTTTACTTTACGCCATTTTTGCGCATTTTGAATGGACTATAGTCCATCAAAAACCTTTACTTTAGGCCATGTTTGCGCATTTTGATTTCCTATAGTCCATCAAAAACCTTTATTTTAGGCCATTTTTGTGCATTTTGATTTCCTATAGTCCATCAAAAACCTTTACTTTAAGCCATTTTTGCGCATTTTGTATGGGCTATAGTCCATCAAAAACCTTTATTTTAGGCCATTTTTGCGCATTTTTTATGGGCTATAGTCCATCAAAAACTTTTACCTTAGGCCATTTTTGCGCATTTTGAATGGGCTATAGTCCATCAAAAACCTTTATTTTAGGCCATTTTTGCGCATTTTGAATGGCCTTATAGTCCATCAAAAACCTTTATTTTAGGCCATTTTTGCGCATTTTGAATGGCCTATAGTCCATCAAAAGCCTTTACTTTAGGCCATTTTTGCGCATTTTGAATGGCCTATAGTCCATCAAAAACCTTTATTTTAGGTCATTTTTGCGCATTTTCCATGGCCTATAGTCCATCAAAAACCTTTTCTTTAGGCCATTTTTGCGCGCATTTTGAATGGGCCTATAGTCCATCAAAAACCTTTATTTTAGGCCATTTTTGCGCATTTTGATGGCCTATAAAAAAAACCCTTTCTTTAGGTCATGTTTGCGCATTTTGATTTCCTAATAGTCCATCAAAAACCTTTACTTTAGGCCATTTTTGCGCATTTTGAATGGCCTATAGTCCATCAAAAACCTTTACTTTAGGGCCATGTTTGCGCATTTTGATTTCCTATAGTCCATCAAAAACCTTTATTTTAGGCCATTTTTGCGCATTTTTTATGGGCTATAGTCCATCAAAAACTTTACTTTAGGCCATTTTTGCGCATTTTGGAATGGGCTATAGTCCATCAAAAACCTTTATTTTAGGCCATTTTTGCGCATTTTGAATGGCCTATAGTCCATCAAAAACCTTTATTTTAGGCCATGTTTGCGCATTTTGATTTCCTATAGTCCATCAAAAACCTTTATTTTAGGCCATTTTTGTGCATTTTGATTTCCTATAGTCCATCAAAAACCTTTACTTTAGGCCATTTTTGCGCATTTTGTATGGGCTATAGTCCATCAAAAACCTTTACCTTAGGCCATTTTTGCGCATTTTGAATGGCCTATAGTCCATCAAAAACCTTTACCTTAGGCCATTTTTGCGCATTTTGAATGGCCTATAGTCCATAAAAACCTTTACTTTAGGTCATCTTTGCGCGTTTTCCATGGCCTATAGTCCATCAAAACCTTTTCTTTAGGTCATTTTTGCGCATTTTCCATGGCCTATAGTCCATCAAAAACCTTTATTTTAGGCCATTTTTGCGCATTTTGTCCATAAAAAAACTTTTCTTTAGGTCATGTCTGCGCATTTTGATTTCCAATAGTCCATCAAAAACCTTTACTTTACGCCATTTTTGCGCATTTTGAATGGACTGTAGTCCATCAAAAACCTTTACTTTAGGCCATGTTTTGCGCATTTTGATTTCCTATAGTCCATCAAAAACCTTTATTTTAGGCCATTTTTGTGCATTTTGATTTCCTATAGTCCATCAAAAACCTTTACTTTAAGCCATTTTTGCGCATTTTGTATGGGCTATAGTCCATCAAAAACCTTTATTTTAGGCCATTTTTGCGCATTTTGAATGGCTTTATAGTCCATCAAAAACCTTTACTTGAGGCAATTTTTGCGCATTTTGAATGGCCTATAGTCCATCAAAAGCCTTTACCTTAGGCCATTTTTGCGCATTTTGAATGGCCTATAGTCCATAAAAACCTTTTCTTTAGGTCATCTTTGCGCGTTTTCCATGGCCTATAGTCCATCAAAACCTTTTCTTTAGGTCATTTTTGCGCATTTTCCATGGCCTATAGTCCATCAAAAACCTTTATTTTAGGCCATTTTTGCGCATTTTGTCCATAAAAAACTTTTCTTTAGGTCATGTCTGCGCATTTTGATTTCCAATAGTCCATCAAAAACCTTTACTTTACGCCATTTTTGCGCATTTTGAATGGACTGTAGTCCATCAAAAACCTTTACTTTAGGCCATTTTGCGCATTTTGATTTCCTATAGTCCATCAAAAACCTTTATTTTAGGCCATTTTTTGCGCATTTTGATTTCCTATAGTCCATCAAAAACCTTTACTTTAAGCCATTTTTGCGCATTTGTATGGGCTATAGTCCATCAAAAACCTTTATTTTAGGCCATTTTTGCGCATTTTTTATGGGCTATAGTCCATCAAAAACTTTTACCTTAGGCCATTTTTGCGCATTTTGAATGGGCTATAGTCCATCAAAAACCTTTATTTTAGGCCATTTTTGCGCATTTTGAATGGCCTATAATCCATCAAAAGCCTTTATTTTAGGCCATGTTTGCGCATTTTGAATGGCCTATAGTCCATCTAAACCTTTATTTTAGGCCATTTTTGTGCATTTTGATTTCCTATAGTCCATCAAAAACCTTTACTTTAGGCCATTTTTGCGCATTTTGTATGGGCTATAGTCCATCAAAAACCTTTATTTTAGGCCATTTTTGCGCATTTTGTATGGGCTATAGTCCATCAAAAACTTTTAACTTAGGCCATTTTTGCGCATTTTGAATGGGCTATAGTCCATCAAAAACCTTTACTTTAGGCCATGTTTGCGCATTTTGATTTCCTATAGTCCATCAAAAACCTTTATTTTAGGCCATTTTTTGCGCATTTTGAATGGCTTATAGTCCAACAAAAACCTTTACTTTAGGCCATTTTTGCGCATTTTGAATGGCCTATAGTCCATAAAAACCTTTTCTTTAGGTCATCTTTGCGCGTTTTCCATGGCCTATACTCCATCAAAAACCTTTACTTTACGCCATTTTTGCGCATTTGGTATGGGCTATAGTCCATCAAAACATTTACTTTAGGCAATTTTTGCGCATTTTGAATGGACTATAGTCTATCAAAAACCTTTACTTTAGGCCATGTTTGCGCATTTTGATTTCCTATAGTCCATCAAAAACCTTTATTTTAGGCCATTTTTGCGCATTTTGATTTCCTATAGTCCATCAAAAACCTTTACTTTAGGCCATTTTTGCGCATTTTGTATGGGCTATAGTCCATCAAAAAACCTTTATTTTAGGTCATTTTTGCGCATTTTGAATGGCCTATAGTCCATCAAAAACCTTTAGTTTAGGCCATTTTTGCGCATTTTGAATGGACTATAGTCCATCAAAAACCTTTAGTTTAGGCCATGTTTGCGCATTTTGATTTCCTATAGTCCATCAAAAACCTTTATTTTAGGCCATTTTTGCGCATTTTGATTTCCTATAGTCCATCAAAAACCTTTACTTTAGGCCATTTTTGCGCATTTTATATGGGCTATAGTCCATCAAAAACCTGTATTTTAGGCCATTTTTGCGCATTTTGTATGGGCTATAGTCCATCAAAAACTTTTACCTTAGGCCATTTTTGCGCATTTTGAATGGGCTATAGTCCATCAAAAACCTTTATTTTAGGCCATTTTTGCGCATTTTGAATGGCCTATAGTCCATCAAAAACCATTAGTTTAAGCCATTTTTGCGCATTTTGAATTCCTATAGTCCATCAAAAACCTTTATTTTAGGCCATTTTTGCGCATTTTGAATGGCTTTATAGTCCATCAAAAACCTTTACTTGAGGCAATTTTTGCGCATTTTGAATGGCCTATAGTCCATCAAAAGCCTTTACCTTAGGCCATTTTTGCGCATTTTGAATGGCCTATAGTCCATAAAAACCTTTTCTTTAGGTCATCTTTGCGCGTTTTCCATGGCCTATAGTCCATCAAAACCTTTTCTTTAGGTCATTTTTGCGCATTTTTCCATGGCCTATAGTCCATCAAAAACCTTTATTTTAGGCCATTTTTGCGCATTTTGTCCATTTTGGTCATGTCTGCGCATTTTTGATTTCCAATAGTCCATCAAAAAAAACCTTTACTTTACGCCATTTTTGCGCATTTTGAATGGACTATAGTCCATCAAAAAACTTTACTTTAGGCCATTTTTGCGCATTTTGATTTCCTATAGTCCATCAAAAACCTTTATTTTTAGGCCATTTTTGCGCATTTTGAATGGGCTATAGTCCATCAAAAACCTTTACTTTAGGCCATTTTTGCGCATTTTGATGGGCTATAGTCCATCAAAAACCTTTATTTTAGGCCATTTTTGCGCATTTTGAATGGCTATAGTCCATCAAAAACCTTTACTTTAGGCCATTTTTTGCGCATTTTGAATGGCCTATAGTCCCATCAAAAACTTTTACCTTAGGCCATTTTTGCGCATTTTGAATGGGCCTATAGTCCATCAAAAACCTTTATTTTAGGCCATTTTTGCGCATTTTTTAATGGGCCTATAGTCCATCAAAAACCTTTATTTTTAGGCCATTTTTGCGCATTTTGAATGGCCTATAGTCCATCAAAAACCTTTATTTTAGGCCATTTTTGCGCATTTTGTCCATAAAAAAACTTTTCTTTAGGTCATGTCTGCCATTTTGATTTCCATAGTCCATCAAAAACCTTTACTTTAGGCCATTTTTGCGCATTTTGAATGGACTATAGTCCATCAAAAACCTTTACTTTAGGCCATTTTTGCGCATTTTGATTTCCTATAGTCCATCAAAAACCTTTATTTTTAGGCCATTTTTGTGCATTTTGATTTCCTATAGTCCATCAAAAACCTTTACTTTAGGCCATTTTTTGCGCATTTTGTATGGGCTATAGTCCATCAAAAACCTTTATTTTAGGCCATTTTTGCGCATTTTGAATGGCTTATAGTCCATCAAAAACCTTTTACTTGAGGCAATTTTTGCGCATTTTTGAATGGCCTATAGTCCATTTTACCTTAGGCCATTTTTGCGCATTTTGAATGGCCTATAGTCCATCAAAAACCTTTTCTTTAGGTCATCTTTGCGCGTTTTCCATGGCCTATAGTCCATCAAAAACCTTTACTTTACGCCATGCATTTTTGCGCATTTTCCATGGCCTATAGTCCATCAAAAACCTTTATTTTAGGCATTTTTGCGCATTTTTGCGCATTTTTTTAGGTCATGTCTGCGCATTTTGATAGTCCAATAGTCCATCAAAAAAACCTTTACTTTAGGCCATTTTTGCGCATTTTGAATGGACTATAGTCCATCAAAAAAACCTTACTTTAGGCCATGTTTGCGCATTTTGATTTCCTATAGTCCATCAAAAACCTTATATTTTAGGCCATTTTTGTGCATTTTGATTTCCTATAGTCCATCAAAAACCTTTACTTTAAGCCATTTTTGCGCATTTTGTATGGGCTATAGTCCATCAAAAACCTTTATTTTAGGCCATTTTTGCGCATTTTTTATGGGCTATAGTCCATCAAAAAACTTTTACTTTAGGCCATTTTTGCGCATTTTGAATGGGCTATAGTCCATCAAAAACCTTTACTTTAGGCCATTTTTGCGCATTTTGATTGGCTATAGTCCATCAAAAACCTTTACTTGAGGCAATTTAGGCGCATTTTTGCGCCATCAAAAGCCTTTACCTTTGCCATTTTTGCGCATTTTGAATGGCCTATAGTCCATCAAAAAACCTTTTCTTTAGGCCATTTTTGCGCATTTTTCCATATAGTCCATCAAAACTTTTTCTTTAGGTCATTTTTGCGCATTTTCATTTTCCATATAGTCCATCAAAAACCTTTATTTTAGGCCATTTTTTGCGCATTTTGTCCATCAAAAACTTTTTTTTCATGTCTGCGCTATAGTCCATCAAAAACCTTTACTTTAGGCCATTTTTGCGCATTTTGAATGGACTATAGTCCATCAAAAACCTTTACTTTAGGCCATGTTTGCGCATTTTGATTTCCTATAGTCCATCAAAAACCTTTATTTTAGGCCATTTTTGCGCATTTTTTATGGGCTATAGTCCATCAAAAACCTTTACTTTAGGCCATTTTTGCGCATTTTGAATGGGCTATAGTCCATCAAAAACCTTTATTTTTAGGCCATTTTTGCGCATTTTGAATGGCCTATAGTCCATCAAAAACCTTTATTTTAGGCCATTTTTTGCGCATTTTGAATGGCCTATAGTCCATCAAAAACCTTTATTTTAGGCCATTTTTGTGCATTTTGATTTCCTATAGTCCATCAAAAACCTTTACTTTAGGCCATTTTTGCGCATTTTGTATGGGCTATAGTCCATCAAAAACCTTTATTTTAGGCCATTTTTGCGCATTTTGTATGGGCTATAGTCCATCAAAAACTTTTAACTTAGGCCATTTTTGCGCATTTTTGATGGGACTATAGTCCATCAAAAACCTTTACTTTAGGCCATGTTTGCGCATTTTGATTTCCTATAGTCCATCAAAAACCTTTATTTTAGGCCATTTTTGCGCATTTTGAATGGCTATAGTCCAAAAAACCTTTACTTTAGGCCATTTTTGCGCATTTTGAATGGCCTATAGTCCATAAAAAACTTTTCTTTAGGTCATCTTTGCGCATTTTCCATGGCCTATAGTCCATCAAAAACCTTTACTTTTAGGCCATTTTTGCGCATTTTTATGGGCTATAGTCCATCAAAACATTTACTTTAGGCAATTTTTGCGCATTTTGAATGGACTATAGTCTATCAAAAACCTTTACTTTAGGCCATGTTTGCGCATTTTGATTTCCTATAGTCCATCAAAAACCTTTATTTTAGGCCATTTTTGCGCATTTTGATTTCCTATAGTCCATCAAAAACCTTTACTTTAGGCCATTTTTGCGCATTTTGTATGGGCTATAGTCCATCAAAAACCTTTATTTTAGGTCATTTTTGCGCATTTTGAATGGACTATAGTCCATCAAAAACCTTTAGTTTAGGCCATTTTTGCGCATTTTGAATGGACTATAGTCCATCAAAAACCTTTAGTTTAGGCCATGTTTGCGCATTTTGATTTCCTATAGTCCATCAAAAACCTTTATTTTAGGCCATTTTTGCGCATTTTGATTTCCTATAGTCCATCAAAAACCTTTACTTTAGGCCATTTTTGCGCATTTTATATGGGCTATAGTCCATCAAAAACCTGTATTTTAGGCCATTTTTGCGCATTTTGTATGGGCTATAGTCCATCAAAAACTTTTACCTTAGGCCATTTTTGCGCATTTTGAATGGGCTATAGTCCATCAAAAACCTTTATTTTAGGCCCATTTTTGCGCATTTTGAATGGCCTATAGTCCCATCAAAAACCATTAGTTTAAGCCATTTTTGCGCATTTTGAATTCCTATAGTCCATCAAAAACCTTTATTTTAGGGCCATTGCGCATTTTGAATGGCTTTATAGTCCATCAAAAACCTTTACTTGAGGCAATTTTTGCGCATTTTGAATGGCCTATAGTCCATCAAAAGCCTTTACCTTAGGCCATTTTTGCGCATTTTGAATGGCCTATAGTCCATAAAAACCTTTTCTTTAGGTCATCTTTGCGCGTTTTCCATGGCCTATAGTCCATCAAAACCTTTTCTTTAGGTCATTTTTGCGCATTTTCCATGGCCTATAGTCCATCAAAAACCTTTATTTTAGGCCATTTTTGCGCATTTTGTCCACATAAAAAACTTTTCTTTAGGTCATGTCTGCGCATTTTGATTTCCAATAGTCCATCAAAAAATCCTTTACTTTACGCCATTTTTTGCGCATTTTGAATGGACTATAGTCCATCAAAAACCTTTACTTTAGGCCATGTTTGCGCATTTTGATTTTCCTATAGTCCATCAAAAACCTTTATTTTAGGCCATTTTTGCGCATTTTTTATGGGCTATATAGTCCATCAAAATCTTTTACCTTAGGCCATTTTTGCGCATTTTCAATGGGCTATAGTTCCAATCAAAAACCTTTATTTTAGGCCATTTTTGCGCATTTTGAATGGCTTGATAGTCCATCAAAAAAACCTTTTACTTGAGGCAATTTTTGCGCATTTTGAATGGCCTATAGTCCATCAAAAGCCTTTACCTTTAGGCCATTTTTGCGCATTTTGAATGGCCTATAGTCCATAAAAACCTTTTCTTTTAGGTCATCTTTGCGCGTTTTCCATGGCCTATAGTCCATCAAAAACCTTTTCTTTAGGTCATTTTTGCGCATTTTCCATGGGCTATAGTCCATCAAAAACCTTTATTTTAGGCCATTTTTTGCGCATTTTGGTCCATAAAAAAACTTTTGCTTTAGGTCATGTCTGCGCATTTTTGATTTCCAATAGTCCATCAAAAAACCTTTACTTTTACGCCATTTTTGCGCATTTTTGATGGACTGTAGTCCATCAAAAAC